>JAMKQA010070044.1:0-11951 GCA_024699735.1 Posidonia australis | reverse complement strand
AGAGTTTGTAATTTAAGACAAGGTGGAGATTGTTGTAAATATGTCTTGAATTATATCTTTGTTTAGGGTTAGTTTGGTCATTTGACCAGTTAGGTGCCCTAGTATTTAAGAAGGCTAAGGCACAGAATATGTAACCTCTTTGGCATTATGTAGTCTTATTTTGTCTTCATTTGTGTAGAGAGAACTCCTCCCTCTTCTTTCCATGTCTAGGGTTTCATGTGAGGTTTGTCCGTGGGGGAGGGTTTGGATGCTTGGGATGTGAGCATCGTTCGTATTCTCTGTTTTCTCTTCACCACTCGGCACAACAGTTAGAAAGACAGGTAAAAAGGATGCAAGTTTCTGACATGTGTGTGGAAGTCTTAGAGTTGATAATCTAAGTACTAAGACTAGAAGGTAGTAAGGTAGACATAACCTTAGACAGAAGCATCGGCAGTAGTGGCAAGGGTTTGGTTGTGTTGGAGTTGAAGCTGTTATAATCAGTTTAGGAGATAGACATTGTTAGAGTAAAGGAATCATCAAAGGGAGTCTCTGCACATGTCTAGTTTAGGGGGGTTGACCAAACTTGTTCTAGTAGCGATCTGATGGATGATTTGTACGACCATAGGGATCATAATGATGAGCCTCACGTCTCCCTAAAAATGATCTCCCATGCCTACGACCATCACGACCACGTCCTCTAGTGGATGTAACTAGTGTTGATTGATTAGGAATTGTCGTAGGAGTTGCAGTCAAGATTCAGAGGGCTTGAGAGAAGGTAAATGAAAGCAATGGAAGAGTCTTAGTACCAAGTATCGGGCTATGAATCTAAGATGCCAATGTAAGAGTGAGTCCTGCGACGAAAATAGCCATAGTCAACTCTTCTTTGTGCTGATGCATATTAGAAATGTTTGTGACAAACGGTTGGTATTTCTCTAATTCATCTAGTAGTGTCTAAAGAGAATTGTAAAACTCTAGAACAGAACACTTCCCTTGGCGATGAGTAAACAGTTGCTTATATATTTTATAGATTCATGTAATATTTTTCTCATGTCCATAAGTGCCCTATAAAGTCTACTAGATCTTCTTGGTAGGCTATAACATCATCACATTTTTGGAAACATCTTTGTCCATACTATTGACAAGTTATGATATAACCACACAGTTATCTAAAGGTCAATCCTAATATGTGGCGTCCTTGACATTGGGAGGATCATCTGTAAGATGGCGGATCTTTTGATGGACACATAAGAATGTCTCGAACACTAGTGACCATAGAAGATAATTCTTGTCATTTAACTTGATAGATGTCCTAGAGGGATTTTTAAGCCATGTGTCATGAAAGGTAGCCATAATATCAACAAATAAGGTCTGATTTGATATAAAACATAGAGAAAAACAGCAAATAGTTGGCTGAAATTCCCAAAAAATACCACAAATCAGCAGCAAAGACCCATATGTAGGGTAGATAATAGTCAAGAACCCGTTTCTAGGGCAGATAGTACTAGAGAAAAGTACAACTAGGGCACATGAACAACTTTAGATGCAGAAGTAGAAGTAAAGGACAATTTAGATCATATAATGGCAACCAACAATCAGTTTGAAGAAGCCATCGATTGCCAGAAGGAAGGGTTGCTAGGGCCCGCGAATGGGCTTGGAGGGGTTGTCTGGAGGAGGGGATCAGGAGGAGTGGTCGGAAAGAGGTAGTGGAGGTCTGGGAAGGTGCGATGGAGGTTTGTAGGTCCTGTGTGGAGGAAGGGATTAGGGAGGAGTGGTTGGTGGAGGTCTGGGAAGGTGCGGGAGGTGTGTAGAGGGTCAGCGATAGTGGTTATAGCCTGTAGGGGCTGGTGGGTGGGTTGAACGGTAGTGGAAGTCTAGGAGGGAAGAAGAGAAGGAGAGGGCTAGGGTTTTATGTGGATCTGGGCTTTAGTACCATGATGTTGGCAAGGAGGAAAATGAATATCTATCATTGATAAGCAATATAGTTACATATATATAGGATATTCATATAACAAGTATCCATATAAGACATAACCTATATAATATAGTGTTAACATAAGTTATGAACAAAAATTCTTCTTGCTTCACATTGCTTAATGCTTGTCTTATTGAGATATTATGTTATTGGGAATGTCAATGTTTAGCTCATCCTTTCTTTGCATTAAAATTCATATGATATTTTGAAAAATTGGATTTACTACACCAGGCTTCTTTCTTAAATTAGATGGTGCTTTTTTTGTATACATACATTGGTTCTGTATAACCTCATCTATTAGGTTGGGACGGCTCTCTTAAATTAGATTAGACTTGTTAATTAGGTCGTGTCGTGTACTTATCATATCGGACTTATCATGTTATTGTGTCTATCATTTTTTTACCAATATTTCTTGTATTTTGGGAAAATTATATTTGATTACTAATAATATAATAATTTTAAACATATATAAAATATATTTGTATTCAATTTAGTAATAATATGTTTAATAATCCATTATTAATGTTAAACGTATATTAATTGAGTTCAATTAGTTCCAATCATGTTAAATCAGGTAATAATTGTGTTCAATCATGTCAAAATAAAGTTATGTTTATTAATCATGAATCACATAAATATTTCAAAATAGTTTAAAAAATTTATAACTAAATTTTATTGTGTTTTCGTATCATATCGTTTCGTGTAATCATGACGTGTCAATAATTGATAGGCCTAAATTAGATGGTACTTTTTGGTAATACATATGCTAGTTTTGTATAACCTCATCTATTAGGTTGAGATGGATAGTGTTTCTCTCCTTCCCATCTCTTTCCACTGGTCATTTTCTATCTTTTGCCACCACACAACACCTTTGATCCTTGCTAAACTATGAAGTCTTTTATCCTCCTTTTCCATGTCAAGAAGTTTTTCCTTTTGAAGAATTTCTAGTCTCATACTTCATCTACACTGGCTTTGACCAAATGGAGCTTTTTCTAGAGAATATCTTAAAGCATAACGTTAAATACAGAGCCTTTATGTAAATGTATATTTAAGATAACACATTCTATAGGTGATGCCTAATCATTGTGTTACAGTTTTTATAATCTGTATATTTATGTGTTCTTTTTGTTGATGTTTGGTTGATTTAGACAAGCATCAATTGCTTTTGTAGCTGCTGTTATGTTACCCTGAAACAAATGTAGATACACATCTATATCAAAATTATTACATATTGTAAACTTTTCATTTGAATGTTAAAAAATTTTCAGGTCACAATTATATTGGTTCTGAGCACTTGCTTCTTGGATTGCTTCGTGAGGGTGAAGGAGTAGCTGCTCGAGTTCTTGAGAGCCTTGGTGCAGAAGCAAACAACATTCGCACACAGGCAAGCCCTTTCTATTCCTATTCAATACATATGGCGGTGACAGAAGTCCTCATTATCAAGGATGTTTTACATGAGGCACTAATAGAAAATCAAATTTTGTTTATCCAAATAGGTTATTCGAATGGTTGGTGAAAGCACAGAAGCTGTTGGTGCTGGGGTTGGAGGTGGAAGCAGTGGCAATAAAATGCCCACACTTGAGGAGTATGGCACCAATCTTACTAAGATGGCTGAAGAGGTAAACTCCATTGCTCTTTTATCTGTTTAATTTTTGTTAAACATAAAAACTAGATGTTAACTATACCTGTTTTCTTCCTTTGTAGGGAAAACTTGATCCTGTTGTTGGCAGGCAACAACAGATTGAACGTGTCACCCAAATTCTTGGTAGAAGAACAAAGAATAATCCATGCCTTATCGGAGAGCCTGGTGTGGGGAAGACAGCAATTGCAGAAGGGCTTGCTCAGCGAATTGCTAATGGAGATGTTCCTGAAACAATAGAGGGAAGGAAGGTAATATTTGAATTTTTTTTTATAATGCCAACAGCTTTGTGGTCATTGGTATTTATCTTTCCCTTTTCCTGGTTATTCTAACTTGCTTAATACAAAAAGGCAACCCTCATTTACACCATCCGTTTTGATGTTATTGTATGCTCGTGGAAAACTTTTGGTTTCGTTGTTAGTTCTACTAATTTAGTCTCTCATTTCATCTTATGTAACTGTGTAGGTAATCACTCTTGATATGGGGCTTCTTGTTGCTGGGACCAAATATCGTGGAGAATTTGAAGAGAGATTAAAGAAACTTATGGAGGAGATTAAGCAGAGTGATGAGATTATCCTGTTTATTGATGAAGTTCATACCTTGATAGGGGCAGGAGCAGCAGAAGGTGCAATTGATGCTGCTAATATCTTGAAGCCAGCTCTTGCCAGAGGTGAACTGCAGGTAAAAGGGTGATTATTGCTAGAATAGACTTAAGCCAGCATTTCTCAATTTCTTCTCTGGATTAGAAAATCATATGCATGTTGATAACTGGAAAGGCAAATGATTTAGTTACCCTAAAATGATTCCTATTTAGTTATTCAACTATTTTGGAATGAGGTAAATGATTATCATATTATAATAGCTACTGCCTTTGTTATGAAGTTATGATAATAATGTTTTAAGATTAATACCACCTTTTTAATCAATAAATTCCCTTATGGAGAAGCTTCTGTACAAAACTAAGATAAGTTTCATCCAAAATAGTTGCATGTGATTGGTTAGACTATATTGGTGCCTCGCTTCAGGATCGTTGGTTTTGGCTTATGTACATATCTGGTGTAAAAACTAAGATCGTTGGTTTTGCCTTTGATGTAATTCATAACTTTTAAATTTTTTTATCACTTTTCTTTGTTGTTGGTCTCTGTTATTAGAGAACATCACATTATTCGTTAAGCTTCTTTTGACCTGCATCACTAATGACTTACCTTTTGATGTGGTACAGTGCATCGGGGCTACCACACTTGATGAGTATAGAAAGCACATAGAGAAAGATCCTGCTTTGGAAAGACGTTTCCAGCCAGTGAAAGTTCCAGAACCAACAGTTGATGAAACCATACTGATTCTGAAAGGACTACGCGAGAGATATGAAATTCATCATAAACTTTGTTACACTGATGAAGCTTTAGTTGCTGCTGCTCAGTTGTCATACCAATACATCAGGTTTGTATATTCATGAATCCATTCCCTCGAGTCACTCCTTTTGGTCATTGATATATTTTCTTCATGCTTTCTTCCATTGTTAAAGCAGAAATAGGGAAATTAATTCAACTTTATGACAATGAACATTTTTTTTTGCTGAAATTTCATGTGCAACCATCTAATTTCATGCGACCAGCTATAACTCTTTTCGTCTGTCATATGTTCCTGCTTATGAAAATGGAAGAAGCCTGTTAAACTGCAATACTGCATTGATGAAATCCTAGTGTCAGTTATGTGAAACGTCAATTCTCCCATACTATATGACAGCTCCTTTTCTATTTCATGCTTTGCATATTATTTTCCTATAGTAGTGTGATACTGATTCTTTTTGACATTTCTTTTATTACTTAAGTAGAGATACACCTGTATAGGAATTCGCTGCCTATAAGCTTCAGTGTGAAATTGCAATCTATGACATGCATAAGGCTGATAGCTTGATCCTGTTATTGACATCACTGTTTTACTGTGATGGTTTCAGCTGGCTGATACTATTTATAGTCTATATGCGTAGTGTTCACTTTTCTCATTTACATCTATATTGGCTTATGGGTTCATGTCTGCAGTGACCGCTTCTTGCCTGATAAAGCCATTGACCTTATTGATGAAGCTGGTTCTCGGGTTAGGCTTCGCCATGCTCAGGTATACGTTTGCTTTCTTTCCTTATTGACTGTTGTCTGGGTTACCATGAATTTGCTTTAAATGGCTTTTCCTTTGTGGCTTTGTGCTAGCTTCCTGAGGAGGCTCGGGAGCTTGACAAGGAGCTAAGGCAGATAACTAAAGAGAAAAATGAAGCTGTGCGCGGGCAAGACTTTGAAAAGGTGATTTCCTTTAAGTTTTTAACTGCTTGAATATTTGCCCTTTTTAACCATTGACATTTTCCTTTAGTCATTTGGTTGACAATAATTTAGTAGTTTGCCTATCTCCTTGTGCAGTACCCAGTTTCTAATGCACATGGAGAATTGGTCACTGGATTTCTCCAGCAAGACTCACAACAAAAAGATAAATTAAAAGAAAATCTACATCACTAATTTACTGTGGCATTTTTCCCCAGAATTATCATTGGCCTTAACTCTATGTTTTAGATTGTACCCAATTTAGATTTTTCATACATCCAATGAAAGAAATTGTAGTATATTTCTACATTCTTTTGTAGTGCATATGCAATTACTTTTGCATTTTTTTGTAGCTACTATTTTTATTAATTCATATGAACTAGCTTATTTACATCATATTGAAATCAATCCTTGACTTCTTTTTATCTTGATTAAACTTTTATTCTAGTTTTAGCAAAATGAAATTAAAAAAATAAAGTTAGAATGTTTTGAGTTGAAAGACTCTAAACAATTGCATTTATCAATCCAAACAGCCAAAACCTGTTATGACAATTGTAGCAAAGTGTTTATTGAAAGTAATATTTTTTTGTATACTTAATTTATTATAGATGTCATGGTTCTGAATTAAAAAACTTATACTATTGTGCCATGGTAGATGAAATTCTGGGGCTAGCTGTAGTTTATGCTGACATAATAAAATGCACAAGTAATTCAGTTTATCATTATGATGCCTAGGTTTTGATGCTTCATGCATTTGGCATGATGAATCTAGGTAGCTTCCTCAATAAATTTCGCTGCTCTGCATGTAATAATCTTGGCACAATAATCCAGTGGCATGGTACTTGGCAAACACATGGTATTCATGGTTAATCATATACTAAACAAGATAATTAATGTTCTTTTGAATTTAAGTTGTGATGTAGTTTATATGTTCAGTGATCATAGTATATCATAGTGTTATTCTTGAGATCTTTTTTCTTATAGAGAGGTCAGCTATATTTGTTGCCCATGTGCTGCAAAGTTTTGGCCTACGATGTTTCCGATCTGTTAATGTGTGTATTATTGCCCTGCTAAATCCAACAATCTCCAGGCAGGAGAGCTGCGGGACCGAGAAATGGAGCTGAAGGCACAGATTTCTGCACTCACTGACAAGGGCAAAGAGATGAGCAAAGCAGAAAGTGAGGCAGGTGATTCAGGTCCAACCGTGACAGAGAGTGACATACAGCACATTGTATCTTCTTGGACAGGTATCCCAGTTGAGAAAGTATCGACTGATGAGTCTGACCGACTTCTCAAGATGGAAGAAACACTTCACAAGCGTGTCATTGGCCAAGATGAAGCAGTTAAAGCCATCAGTCGTGCCATTCGTCGTGCCCGTGTTGGTCTCAAGAACCCAAACAGACCGATTGCCAGCTTTATATTCTCTGGTCCAACCGGTGTTGGAAAATCTGAGCTTGCAAAGGCACTTGCTGCTTACTACTTTGGATCTGAGGAAGCAATGATCCGGCTTGATATGAGTGAATTCATGGAGAGGCACACGGTCTCCAAACTCATTGGTTCTCCACCTGGCTATGTTGGCTACACTGAGGGTGGCCAGCTTACGGAAGCTGTTCGCCGCCGTCCCTACACTGTTGTGCTCTTTGATGAAATAGAAAAGGCTCACCCTGATGTCTTTAACATGATGCTTCAGATTCTGGAAGATGGACGGCTGACAGACAGCAAGGGTCGAACCGTTGATTTTAAAAACACGCTACTGATTATGACATCTAATGTTGGTAGCAGTGTTATCGAGAAGGGTGGCCGCAGGATTGGATTTGATCTGGACTATGATGAGAAGGATAGCAGTTATAACAGAATAAAGAGTTTGGTCACAGAGGAGCTGAAACAGTATTTCAGGCCAGAGTTCCTAAATAGACTTGATGAAATGATTGTTTTCAGGCAGCTAACAAAACTAGAGGTGAAGGAGATTGCTGATATAATGTTGAAGGAGGTGTTTGAGAGGCTCACTAAGAAGGACATAGATCTCCAGGTAACAGAGAGATTTAGGGACAGGGTTGTTGAAGAAGGATACAACCCAAGCTATGGAGCAAGACCACTGAGGAGGGCCATTATGAGGCTTCTAGAAGATAGCTTAGCTGAGAAGATGCTTGCTGGTGAGATCAAAGAGGGTGACTCCGCCATTGTTGATGTAGACTCTGATGGTAATGTGACGGTTCTCAACGGTGAGAGTGGCCTGCCAGAGCCAGCACTTCCTGTATAGTTAATTTCATTGTTAAATTTATTTCAGGTCAGTATAGACTATTTTAGCTCTTATTAGTTGTTGGAAAAGCTACATGATAATTTGCTTAATTTTTAAGTAGATTGGATCAGATAGCGAGATTGGAAGTATAGAGCTTTGTTAATTTCTATAAAATCGATATGATACATGAAAGGTAAGTATGGTTTTTCTAGTAAAACTTAAATGTATTCCAATCAAAATAATTATTTATGTTGGAAATATGTGACCTAAAATGCTTTGTGGAACTTTCTTTTGGATGCCAATTAGAAATTTCCGCATCAAACTACTAGGTTAGCCCACTAGGAATCTAGACAGCTTAAGAAAGTACGGTGTTTACAAAAGATAATTTCTCTCGACAATACTTCTGATTGTATGCAGTGCTCGGTTATCATGTTAATGGCTAAATGTAACTAATGAACGTTGTTCCACGTAGAAAGCCATGTCTTATTTTTATGATTGTACTCTTCCAGGGAATCAAGGCATAGCCTGTATAATTAAATCTGTCAAATGGATTGTGTCGTGTATAATCGTGTATATTATACATATATGTTAAATTCAAACACGATCCATTTAATTGTCGTGTATCTAATAATATATCCAAACACGAATTGTCTGTTAACGTGTATACACGACATGACCTGTTAAGTACACGTTTAAGTGAATCGTATCGTTTTGATACAATAACGATCCGATTGATACAATCAATTGCTATGGTGTAGTTGGTTAAGGAGAGTAGAACTTACACTTCTCTCTTACGGACTGCAGGGAGAAAAAATATGTCTACTGATTTCAAAAACGATTCGATTGATACGAGTACACGTTTATTACATGGTTACACATTTAATACAAGATTACACGTTTAGTATATGTTTAACATTTACACGTTTTATATGTAGAAAAATCAAAGATAAATCAATAAATTATGAAACCAATCATTCAATAATATTTCACAAGTTCTATTGTTCCATATGCTAATATCATAAGTCTACAACATAAGGTATAGACTTCAAAACTCAAAACTTAAGTTGCATTTTTGTGGATTCAACATCTCAATCATGTTCTAGACGTCGTATCCTGATGTCCTGAGTTCGAGATACTGTGTGGACTTTGGTGGAGGCCCAGAGGATTGTTTTGGGATTGTGGAGGTTGGTTTGTGTGTTTGGGTGGTTGATCTCCTTTGGCACGAGTTACTTGAGTTGTAAGTGGTTGTGTGCTTGTGATTCTAAGCTCGTGGCCCTTAGGCATGTGCATGGGTTTTTCCTTGGCTTGTGACTTAGAGGGTGACTTCTCTTCCTTAGTTTTCCTCCTTTTCTTCTTTTCTTCTCATTTCCTCCTTATAGTCTCTCCTCATTGTATAAGAGAGAGAGAGAGAGAGAGGGAGAAGGAGAGAGAGAGGGAGAGGGAGAGGGAGGGAGAGAGGGAGAGAGAGAGAGAAAGAAAAGGAGAGAATGGGAGAGAGGGAGAGGGAGAGAGAAAGAAGAGGAGAGAATGGGAGGGATAAAGGTGGGAGGGATAAAGGTGGGAGGGATACAGAAAGAGAGGGAGTGATGCTAACCAAACTAACACTACACCTTAAAAATAAAAGGTTAGATGCTTGAATGCAGCAATACACAACATATCCATTTCTGTAAGGATCGTGCTGTCACTTTTGAAGAGGAGGAGGAGCAATCACCTCCTTGACATCTAGAAGCTTCGAGAGAGAGCCATCAAACAGGTAAGAGGATTCCATGTATATCGAACTGATCCCAAACCCAGCACCCATTGCCACAGCTGCCCATTGTGTGACCAGGCTCTGGAAAAGGTGGAGACTGCCAAAGGTGCCTGTAAGGGAGGAGTAAAGGACGTGGTGGAAGGAGTGGTCCAGGCAAGCATCGTAGTTGGTGTTGTTGGGTCAGACATGAGGCAGCGGTTGGAGATTCTACTATAGGGTGGAAGGAATACGTAGGGGGCACGAAGACTATAACCACTAGGGCTGGCAATGGGTTGAGTCTGGACCCAGGACCTGTGGGTCTAAACCCGTAAAGTGTGGGTCTGGGTCTTGAAAACGAGACCCATGGACCGTGGATCCAGACCCGCTAGACCCGCTCATTTACTGGGTCGGGTCTGGGTCTAAAAATACCCAAACCAGTGGACCCATGGACTCGATTTGTATATAATATATATAAGTTAAATATAAGGATTAATGTATAATATTTACACTATATATATAATATATATTATTCTACTCTTAAATCTCATTCTCTCTAAAGTCTATAATTTATGTGGTGTATGCACATTAACATAGAATTGTTGTATGGATATTAGCAAAGTTGGTCTGTTAAAGTTAGATATATTTATTTAAATGTTGTTTAACTATCAATGGTTCATGATATTGTTCATGTTATATATTTATTTATGGTTGTATTTTATTCATGATATATGTGTAACGACAGAGAATTATTTAGCACATTTATTTACCATGTTTTTAGTTTAATTAAAAATCTACTTTTAAAAAAAAAATGAAAATAGGTTGGAGGACCCATTAGACCCAAGACCCGGACCTAGACTCATTATCTTTATGGGTCTAGGTCCTGATTTTAGTACCCAGACCTAGACCCAGACTCGGACTTAGACCTATGAAATAAGATGGGTCTAGGTCTTGGTATATGTAGATCCGACCTAGACCCGACCCGTTGCCACTCCTAATAACCACAGGGGAGACTAGCAACTACTCCGAATCTCTATGCTGGGAGAGGAAAGTGGTTGCACATGTTGCTTCTTATTGGCACGGTAGCTACAATTGTGGGGGAGTGACTACTCTCGATTTGTAGGGGGAGATAGTGAATGCATAGGGAGGTGGACGAATGGGAGTCGTATGGGAGGGGGTGGCATATGGTGTGAATTTGGGAAGTAACAATTTTGGGAAGTGGCTATTGTTCATGAATTTGGGAAGTGATGTGAATCTATTATTGTGGATGAATTTTGCGAGTTATGGGTGGTTATTTATGGTAATTATGAATTTTGAAATTTTAAAAAAGAGAAATAACAAATGGTGGTTTCATTTTTGGTTTTAGTCTGGGAGTGGAAAGTGGTTTTTCCATGGATGGTCAGAATTGTTTTGATCTAGGAAGATTGTTTGAGGGAAGATGTAATAGATCATTACTACATATATATATATATATATATATATATATATATATAATATATATATATATATATAGAGTAGTAATTTAGTAGGGCTTTGCCCTACTTAGCTTAATTAAGGCCCTCAATCTAAACCACTTGTTACAAAAAAAAACAATCCATCTAAACCATCAAAATTGAAAACGAAATAAATGGAAACTGACGTATATAAATTCGAAAACAATCCGTGATTTTTTTAAAAAGGAATTAAATAACTGACGCAACCACCCATCCCGCAAATCAAGGACATAAACTTCCTCCATTACGAGATTTAACACAAAAGGAAAGTTCCAGAATACGCATCCCTCTCCATTCTCCTCTCGTCTGCAACCCTAACTTCTCCTCTCCGGCGATTTCCTCGAAAAGAAACTGCGACGGCGTAGAAAGAGCAACATAGGTAAGTTTATAGACATAAATGACAATGGGTATTACTATATTAACTCTTACCAAACGAAATAAAGGATACAGTTAAACCTTCCATATCTAAAAACGGGAAAAAAAGGATATTAATTGAAGATATTATGTATAAAATACGGAAGTTACAAACAGTTACACGTCTTCTGCTAAAATCATGGTATAGATTCAAATTTACAAATTGAAGAAACAATA
>JAMKQA010070043.1:0-13904 GCA_024699735.1 Posidonia australis | reverse complement strand
CCAATTTCCGGTGCAGGAATCGGAGTTTCTAGCCGCGCATCGAGATCCTAGAGGTGAGCCTGGTTACAGTCTTTTTATTCTGTGATTTGTGTAATTAGGCTTGTGATGCTATTGTTTGGTAGCGTGCCCGGGTTCGGGGCATTACAGTAACACCAAAATCTAACCTCCAATTGATCTCATTATTCTTGGCATTTATGTGTCCAATCATCACTATGATGTTGTTCGCCTCTTACATCTTGCAATATTGTCCCTAGTGGCCCATCTTTCCATACTTGAAGCACGAATCGGCCTCTTTGGCCTTCTTATTGAAATTTGGAGCTTTGACATCTAAGTTCTTTGGATTTGACTTCTTCTTTTTTCTGATTAGACGTAGGCCTCATGCCTTTAGCACCATGGTTTGGTAACTTATCTACCTTAGATTCCACCAAAAAAAACAACATTAGTCATAGCTAGTAATCACATCATATTTTGCGCTTTGTTTTGCCCCATCCTTGATCTTGATAAATCACAACAGGTCATTTATCTTAACTTTTGTCTTCTTGTGATAAATATCAGTTGCGAAGTGGATCCAACCCACTAGTAGTTTATTCAAGGTACACTCAACCTGATATCTCTCTAGAAATTTCATCTCGCCTTCAGCCATCTTCTAACTAATCTGTAACATGTCCTTAACTTGTAAAAGCATGAGCTTATCTCTCGAGAACTTACAATCCTTGAATTTGTTGACATTGTGAATTTTACCATATTCTCATCATTCTTGTACTACTTCTCTAAAGTGTCCTAGATCTCCTTTGCAATGTCTGTCAAGTAGGAATCCGTAATCCTTTTTTTGAAGTTGTAAAGGATTAGTTCCTTATAGAAAGAATTGGCATTCCTTCATCTTTTCTTTGCAGCCTCTACAATCTAAACCACTCTAAGCTAGTGACCTTCATTAACAATAGGACATGGAATAGTTAGAGCTTCATCCACGCCATCAACTCTAACGTAAACAACACACCATGTCTCCATGTGTTGTAGTTAAATCCATTAAACTTCTCAAGTTTGACAAGATGCTATTCTAGCATCCTCATATTATTATTATCCATAACCTAATCGATTATTGCAATATCACAATAGGCTTTAAGGTTGTTGCTATCAGGTACAATTAATATAACTAATTATAATGAAAATATAAATAATATGTAAAATAGGATTAATATAGAAATAATTTTTTTTAGAAAATATGGAAAGATCTTACTCATGTATAACGAAAAACTCTTTTGAGAAGCCTATTTACATGCTCTGCTAGGGTGTTATCACACGCTGATACTTAAAGCATCATTTAGTCTCCACGGTGCAACAAGTTGTAGTCGAACCACTCCAAAGTACTAGTGAGGAAGAATCATGATGCGTGTACTCGTAATCGACTACAAAAGAATTACTGTTGGAACACCTTCCTGTTCACTCATTGTAAACAAACAATAGAGTTATACAATCGTCTCTTTTGTTTGATCCTCTTGAAATACACGAGCAGCTTCCCTTTCATCTTTCAAAAAGTTATACAATCGTCTCTTTCTTGTCTTCCAAGGAGATGTAGATGTATATAGAGAGATGAAATTATCCCTCCTTCAATCTAAGTGAGATAATATAATTATCTCTCCTTTTAAATTTCAAAAGAAATAAATTTTATGATTAGTATCTTATAAAAGAAGCAACTATTGTGATTAAAATCTTTCAAATTTGAAAACAGAAAATAGAATTACGCTACCGTGGATGTTTACTCGAACATTATTTTAAGAAGCAAACTAGCAAATGTCTGACTTGAATATCTAAAAATTCTCTATTTTTGAATTGGACTGGTGGACATTCGACATGATTCGAAAAATCCTTGTTTTTTAGGTCTCTCTTCAATAAACATCCATTGGATTCTTAATTTATGTTTAAATTATTTAGAAGGATTCTCCAGCATTAATCACTACAAAGACGTGGAGTTTGGCTTTGTTACATCTTTATTCTTTCCAGCCAAACAACTCCTCAGGAGTATCTCTTTAGAGCTATCTTTTCGCCAACTCCACTGGGATTATACATTGAGATCTTTCACTGTCACTGGCATCTGTCTCCAAGTCTGCAACAAAATCCTGAAAAGTAACATGAGATAGTTCATAGGAAATTCATTGAAAGTTGAAACCTCGCAAAATTGCTTCTGAGGAAAACCAAACTTCTAGCTCTTCTTATTGATAAAAAGTATTTTTAAAATGATCTAACATTTAATAATCACAAACCTTTGCCATATCATTCAACTATTGTTAAAGTCGAATTTCATAAGAAATGCGTAGTTTTTAGACAGTAACTATAAAATTTTTTAGAAAAATACTCCTTTCAAACTTGGAGAACTTAAATGGAAATACGAATAATTATTAAGCATATCGAAAATTCAAAATATGCATTTTTTTTTTTAAATATAAAAATATAAGTGCAATTTCTTTCTGGACTAGATTAATGACATTGATCGATAAACATAAAGAAAATAGTTGTGATACATACATATATAACATGTGTATGATTACCTATGTATACAAAATACGATAAGATGGATACGATTAGACTTTCTGACAATTTTATTAATCTCATACCAATTTCATGCATGTAAAATTCTCGAATATAAAGGTAGCAAATTTTACATATATTAAACCGATGTATGGACCACTGTGGCTCTCCCACGTGTATACAGACAAACATATAAGATCCAATAAGATTTTCGTCGCTACTTGCTTGACTGTACGTAGTAGGTTCTTGAAGGAAGCTCGTCAGCCGTGACAAATAAATTGATCTAAGAAGTAAGAATATATGTGTTATTTGGTATATTTTGGCTTTTCATGGCAGCAATCAATGAACTCGTCGGTGAAGTAAAAGTTTTCTGGATAGATTTATTAATGCTAAAAGACACACTTATATGTTAAATAACTTCAATAACCACTTTCAAATCTCAGACTATTAAACCTTGCAAACTAAATTTATTACCCAGAAAGTAGCCAACAATTTTTTATGAAAACACTACCATAATTATGAAAAAGTTAACTCTCCTTTTATCTGTTGGTTGGTTAGTTAAGTCCAATAGAAATATATAATAAAGCTATATATCACCATTTAGTACTACTCAACTTAGCCAAGAAATATCATCTGCAGTTCTGTACTATATCAGCTATTACTTGCGCTCTTATGTCGACAGCATATGAAGATATACATCCATACACCACAACTGCATGTGTGGGAAGTTTACCTGCTAGCTAGAGTACGACTGCAGAGTTTACAAACATACATAGATTAGGGTTTGGCTGTGCATGCACATGGACCCCAAGAGGGGACAAGTGCTTTCTTTCTTGTGTGTGCGGCAACAACAACAGGTCCCTCGTTGCCTGCAACTTGACGCTGACGTGGGTCCTTCTCCTTCGCACTGAACACTAGATGTCAAGAACAGTTGTGACCTGATCAGTGAGTGAGTGAGAAAAGAAGACGTATGATATCAAGAAGTCGACGTGAAAACTACCATCCAAAAGACAGCATCCAACCATCCAGAAACATGTAGAATAGGGCATCATCTTCCGAAACACAGCTCCTGATTTCCAAGCAATTCCTTGTCTAGACTAGGTGCAGTCCAAAACCCTAATCTGATAGAATGCCTAAGACATTGGGAGGCGTGATTGACTCACTCTCCCTATCCGGCAGAGACAGCCAACCAGGAAGAGAGGCAAAAGGTAAGCTAAGTAGCTGACAGGATCGGGCTCTATGTGCAAGTATCTCCTCATGTATTTCCCTTGGATATTAGTTGCCGTAGCATGTCTAGCATGTCTTGTATTGTAACATTTTGGATTACATGCACATGTTTCTTCTATGGAATCCTCATACGTACCCTATGGTCTAATTTGAAGGAAAAAGTTTTGTATACAAGAATTTTTACATAAATCAATCTCAATTGTTTCATAATATCTTATGAAAGAGAGATGATACTATGGTCTCCACCATCCATGTGTATTTGTGCCTTCATGTAAGAATTTGTGTACACAAACTGAGGTTCGTATTCAAATTGGTGTGCCACAGATATGTTTTGGTAAGATTGGTCATGATTATGGATCTTGCTCAATGTCAACCATAAGCATCGTAAATGACAGTCTACCATATATAACGTCGACTGGACATGCACATGCATGATTGGGTCATATTTTTGGAGGGAAAGATAAGGTAAAACTCCCTCCAAGAATAGCTTGATGATAATGCAATGCAAAGCCGTAGACAAATTCACTTCAAATGATCCCCATCTTTTATCACAGTTAAACATAACAAGATCTGATCTAACAAATCAATATTTGTTATTTTATTAAAACCAGTGTTGTAATATAATTAATTTAATCAAAACAATTGTGAAACCCTCAATCAGAGTAACAGTCACGTGTCAATCTAACTATGCTGCGTTCAATATGCAAACTATAGTATGTCATATATGTATTAGAAATCTTTACGTGTACAACAATATTGTTGATCGGTGATTTTGTCATTTTGAGGATTTTTAAAACGTTATTCTTTCTAATCTTTGTCTAAAACAAAGAAGGAAATTGTTTATTCTTGTGAGGTTAACCCTAAAAATTTGAGAGTGAAGGCAAACAAAATTCAAGATTAAAGTTGGTTAACTTCAAATTAGGGTTAGCCATCCTCTAAAGCGTATCCTCAAACTAAACAGGGTATAAGGGTTTTGAGAAGGCCGGTAAAGTTTATTTTTAATAATTATTAGTATTCATTTATCACATTGTCTACTTAATTTCCTATATCATTAGGCAAAATAAATAAAATATTGAACAACATGAGTATTAGCCAGGACCAATTGTCATAGTGTAGTTGGTCAGAAGAGGTGGAACTCATATCTCCTTCTTAAATTCGAATTTCACGGATTATAAAGAGAAAAAATATTTATCTACTGATTTCAAAAAAAAAAAAAACATGAGTATCAGCCAACCACTACGTTCTTGTGAGCAATTTTTCAAGAAAAACTCATTAAAAGACAAAAAAAAAAGGAAGTTTACACACCAACTACGAGAGAGACATACATGTTGGAAAAGTCCTCACTCAACGGCTAATCAATTCGTGAATAAGAACACAAACCACAAGACAAAATCAAACACGCCAAAAGAAGCAAAAAAATTAACGAGGTTCTACGAAAGCTTATCGCACGAATAATAAAGGAGATTTAAAATGTTTACTGACCACTCGCCAACTATTTAGCATCAATTTGAAATGTTTACTGAACTCTTGAATGTAATCTAGTTACATTCTGGGATAGATAAAATGCTATGAATTTCATTTGGTGATTGTAAATTTACTATTAAGTCTTGTTATAAAATTATCAATAATGGTGGCATTAGATTTTCCTTTTATAAAAAATCTGAAAATCTTGAGTACCAATCAAAGTTATGTTCTTCACTTGGCTGGTGATTTTTAATGAGGTACTCACCAGATATAAGCTTAGTAAAAGAAGTTTGGGATGGCTCTAAGGTATGTATAATGTGTAATTCATACAGTGAAACAACTTCGCATCTATTTCTATATTACTCTTTTGCTACTACCATTTGGAAATTTTTTATTAAATATTCTTTGTATCTAGGTTTTTTTCATATTGAGGATCTCTTTAATTTCTTTCCTGCTTGTGCTTTTGATCTACCCATAGTGGGTTGGTACATATTAATTCCTACTTTAGTTTGGTGCATATGGAAGGAAAGAAATAATAGAATATTTCGAGGAAAAGTCTCTACTTTCAACTTGATTATTTTTGAAATTATATCTCTTATGTATTCTTAGATAGATAATCTAGGTTCAGGTTTTGAAAAAGAGGAAATTCTCTATTTAATTTCACAAATGCAGCAGACATGGGAGTTAGAGCAGAGCAACAACACTGTTCCACAGAACCAAACTCCCTCAACTGATCAGCAAATGATCCTACTCTCGAATCGATTGGAAATTCTTTTACTGATTAACTTCTCTTTAATTAGTTTTTCTAGAAATTGTTACTTCAGCTCTATGTAGAACATAGACAGTGATATTTTTGGTTACCTTTGACATAGGGATTCTGTGATCCCTAATTTTGTATTATCATAAATACTTCTTTTTCTCTTGGTGATGGTTTCATAATCAAGAATGATAATATTAAAGCTTACCATTATCAAAAAATAAAAATAAAGGAGATTTACTATTCTCTCTCTCAACAATTAGATCCTCGCAAATTCTTGCCTTACTTGTATCTCCATGTACATGAATTTATCTTTTTATCTTAATTATTTACATTATACAAAGACCATACAAGGAAAACCTTAACCACAATCCTAATCCATATACAAACTCTTTACATGTAAATGGATCCCAAACTAATGCAATTACATTAAAGATCAATACGTGATTGTGCAGCAAGAACACCAAATAATCTCCACTTTGGCTTCATTCTACAAGCCATCATGAAGAAGCACCAGTCGATCGATGTCGACTTTGCATGCACATCTGTGTCTCCATATGTTAGCGATCCCCGAACCTATAAAGGCCCACGTGCCTAACTACTACACCAACACTATTTACCATGTCGAGTCAATCGTGTTATCGTGTCTATTATTTTTTCAACAATATTTATTGTATTTTTGAAAAATTATAATTAATTATTAATAATATAATGATTTTAAATATGTATAAAATGTATGTGAATTCAATTTGATAATAATATGTTTAATTATTCATTATCAATGTTAAATGTGTAATAACTAGATCCTAACGATTCCAATAATCATGTTGAATTAAATAGTAATTATGTCTTACATTATCCAAAAAAAAATTACGGTCGTTAACTATGAATTATAAAAATATTTTAAAATAATTCAAAAAAATATTATTAAATTTTATTATCATGTCGTGACGTACCGTATTATCATGTTGTGCCAAAGATTGACTGGTGTACAGGGCACCTCCTCGGCAAGTTTAGGTCCAGCAAGCACCTCCACGAGCTAGGTCAAAAGTACAAAAAGTCAAGCCTTTCATTTTCACTCCCTATCCGACCACAAAGCTCGTCATGGAATTGCCTTGGATCGGACAGAATCCCCACTTGTCATCACCACATTTTCTATTATAATTTAGGATCGATCTTCTACGAAAATTCCTTGATCCACGTGTTATTTCAAAAAACGTACCAGGATCGAAGAAATTATCAAGCTTGGGTCCTTTCTATCCAACTAACATTCTCGTGAGAAAAAGGAATTTTTTTTTTTTATGGCTAAAAAGAAACCTAACTTAGACAACATAGTTTCTTTATTATAATTTGAATGAAAAGGAGTGGTTGCACTGTGCAGGCATCACCTTACACTTGCTCCACTAAATTGCTGGCCTAATATCCGGAGCATGTATGGCCCCATTTAGACACACTAAACGGACACTTTTAATCGTTTCGTTGATTAATTCAAGCTGATGCAACACTTCACTGTCGTCACCTTTCCAATTTTATAATCAGCAAAGGCAACAATAAAAGGTCACCATGCGTCCATGCCCATTTTCTGGGCTATAGTTCTGTTTGGAATTTCTTATTTGTAAAAGTAAGATTCTGTGTTTTGTCTGGATGTTAACTTTTAAGAGGTTACGGTAAAAGTTAGATTGTAGATGATTTCTAAAAATTCTATTTGACAAATAAAGATCCATAAGTAGAAATTAGATTCTATCATTGTTTAAATTACATATTTACCCTCTTCCTTACTTTCCTTCCTCCTCTCCTGTCCCCAACGAAAAATCCTCTTCCTTTCTTTCCTATCCTTCCTCTTCTTCACCTTAGTTCAAAGCCAATGACTGTCAACCAAACCACCGACGATGAGGACATAGACGGCAACGGCTGTCTGACGGAGAACAGGGTATCATACACAGAGAAAGAAAGAGAGAAAGCAAGAAGGATCTACATAGACACTTTTGAAAAGGAAATACACAAATAACACAGAGGGCAGAGGAACGATGCCATCGTTGCTTCCTCCACTGACCACCGTTCTGCACAAACCTCGACTGACACCCCTCACAAACGCAAACACGATTCGTCGGTTTCCTTCATCGTCTCCTTTGGCCGAGTACCTTTGTCACTAGACACTACCAAGCCCTAGTTGTCAGCGTGAGAGGAGAGGAGAGAACACAGGTCTGTTGTCGGGTGATGAAGAATGAGAAGGAAGAGGAAGGGATGAATGGAAAAAAATATTAATGTTTTTTGATGGCATGGATGTAAATATTAATGGAAAATAAAAATAAAAAAAATCATAAATATTAAGAATAGTAAAGTAAATACACATCCTATTTATCTAGTTTCTAGCAGAAACTTCTTTAAACCAGTTTCTACGAAAATATGATTTTATATACAGATCTCTTCATCTAGAAGTTTTGGCTTATGTAAGAAATGAGACAGCTAAACCTTGTTTGAAACTATTTTTATGGTTTTACATGATTTATCGGAAACTAATCACCCAGAATTTATTTAGAATTAGTTTCAAATAATTCTAGCCGAATGATTCTTCCTGCACGTGAAGGGCATGCAGGACCACAACTTGACAAGGATGACGAGCCGAACGAATAAGTCCATTCTCTTAAACGATGATGATAAGATGCTGCTGCATGCTGCTCAGAAGTGATTCAGAAAGGGAGTTGCATGGCCTTCTTCTTTTACCTTTCAATTCAATGATATGTGTATTGGGTGACCACTAGACGTTTGTAAGAATGTGTTCAGCACTCTAGTGAGTCTATATTTGGAAATATTAGTTACAGGCTAAGACGAACCTACAGGTATCTGTTTGACATCAACATTGATAAATTTTGAAACAAGAATTAGTATTCAATTTGCATGGCAATTAGTTTTCGAATTCTAACTTTATACTAGGAGGTGGATCTCCATTCGAGGCTTTTCTCACCGTTAGGTATAGATGTTTTTTTATTTATTTTAGAAACAGTATTTATATTAATAATTCTTGACTATAAGACCACCACTAGGAAGAGGTAAAATTTAAAGTCCAAGCTGAGACAAATATATTAAGGATCCAACAGTTCCCACGGGAAACCCAAAATTGACCTATGATAAAGTACAAGAGTGGTCAAAATATGTCTCAAATTGCAAAATTAATACTTCATTTTAGAAAAAGATCAAGAGGAGTGATCTTCAGCAGTTCTACCCTCAACAGAAGCATTTGCTGAGAATATAAGAGTCCCAGGATTTGTGTTGACAGAGGAAGTCCCAACATTTTGCTGATCCAAACTCCAAGAATGTTGCATTTCTGTAGCCGTTTGAATTAAGGAGTCCCTTTCAAAACCTGTGGCCAAGGTTACTGCCCAAGCATTCATAAGAGAAATGATATGAAGTAAGATTATCCTAAAAGAATTAGATATGTTGCGAAAAATTCTACTATTTCTTTCCTTCTAGATACACTAAATCACGGCTGAGACAAGCCCGTGCCAACCTTTATCAGATATAGTAAAGGCACAATGAGGCTTATAGTTGAAAAGATCCTTTATATGATAAAAAATAGGATACATGGAATCCATGACAAAAAACTTCCAAATAGAAATTACAAAAAGGCAATGGATGAAGAGATGAGATACTGTTTCATAATAACCGTTACACATGGGGTATGACTCTAGCCCCAGCCAACCTTTTTTCTTTAAATTGTCTCATGTAAGAATCTTATTAGACACTGCTAGTCAAGAGAATAATTTAACTTTTAGAGGCACCCAAGCCTTCCAAATGGGTTTATATAAATGAAATCTCAGTTCGTCATCATTTAAAACTTTGTAACATGAATTAACTGTAAAGAGCAGGGAGTGATTAGCCTGCCAAATGATTTTGTTCTTTGTTAGATTAAGCTGCAGTCCAGATATGACTTCTGCCAGCTGACCCATTTGGGTTAAAAGGTGTTGTTGACTAAAATGACGCTCAGAGTTGTTAGATAAATCAAAAAGTCCTAGAAAATTCTGCCTACTCAAAGACATAAATTTTTTAACAGATGCCTTCTTTTGCTTTGCCATTTTTAACAGATCTGGAAACCTGTGTTTTAAGGAGTGTTCATGTATCCACTTATGTTCCCAAAATATGGTGTCCTCACCGTTATCTACTTCACTAGATGAAAAGCAGTTCAGAATACTAAAGCAAGACTTAAACTGTTGCCAAATAGGGGAGCACTTATTATCTGAATAATTTAGCAATGCCCCAATGCTAGATCTGAAACAATATCTGGCTTTTAACAAGCTAGGCCATTTTAGATTTGGGGCACAAGTCTAGAACTTCCATAATAACTTACATTTAAAAGCTATACTGAAGTTTTTGAGATTTATAATGCCCCACCCCCTCTGCTCCCTGGATTGGCACAAGGCTGTTCAATTTACTAAATGATACCCCTTATAATTAGAAGATGCAGATTTCCAAAGGAATCTACCTCTAAACCTATTAATTTCCTTTTCCACCCTCGTTGGCAAGTGAAGCACAGAAAGGTAATAGGTTGGTATCGCAGAGAGTACAGAGTTGATTAGAGTTAGTCTGCCCCTAAAGATAGGTACTTGGCCTTCCATGTTGATAACTTGTTTGAGATTTTCTCTATCACTGGCGTCCAATCTTTATAGGTGGCCTTTCTATGGTGCAGTGGAAGGCCAAGATAGCTTATTGGTAAAGTTCCAGGCTGACATCCAATGATGTTGCACCCAAGTTCCAAATCAATTCTAGACACACCCACACCAGTCAGAGAGGACTTGTTAAAGTTTATCTTAAGCCCAGAGCAAGTTGAAAGCAACAAAGAATTCTCTTAATATTTACCATATTGTTTACTCCTAAAAGCTAGAAATAATATAGTATCATTTGCATATTGGCTATTGATTATATTTGGGCCCTCATTAGGGAGTTGGATATCCGAAATAAGGTTATTATTTACTACCAAAGCCAGCATTCTATTTAAAATATGGGAAACCACTATGAATAAGAGGGGGGATAAAGGATCACCTTATCTAAATCCATTAGAAGCACCAAATAAGCCTGTTGGTGATCCATTGACTAATACGGAGAATCTAGCCATTGAAATATACATAGATATCCAAGATACCCATTTTTCTCCACAACCAAGTCCCTTAAGTGAATTTAGTAAGAACCCCTAATTAACATTGTCAAAGGCTTTCTCAAAGTCTAATTTAAGGATAAAACCAGGAATATTTGCAGTTTTAATGAAATTTAAAGTTTCTTAA
The DNA here is from genome assembly GCA_024699735.1 of Posidonia australis. Classification (NCBI taxonomy): domain Eukaryota; kingdom Viridiplantae; phylum Streptophyta; class Magnoliopsida; order Alismatales; family Posidoniaceae; genus Posidonia; species Posidonia australis. The sequence continues at coordinate 2,654 of JAMKQA010070043.1, read as the reverse complement.
CAGTCCCCAATATATCTCCCTGACAGGAAGGCACATTGAGAGTCATCTATGCAATCATTAAGGGGAATTGTAAACCTAGTTGCCATACATTTGTTAATAATCTTGTAAGTGTTGTTTAGTAAACTGGTGGGTCTGAAATCCTTAACAAATTCAACTCCTTCTTTCTTAGAGATTAAAGCAATGAAAGTTTGATTAATTGGTCTAAGAAAGTCTGGATCAGTCCCCACATGGAGTTTTTGAAATATAGTCATTAAATCAGGGTGCAACAACTCCCAGAATTCTTGAAAAAATAATATGGGAAATCCATCAAGACCTGGAGATTTGTCTCCAGGCAAATCAAAAGTGCCTTTTTTGATTTTTGCTAAGGAGAATTCCTCCTCTAATGATTCTGGGTTGCTGATTTTCCTAGGTAAGAGGGCATCCCAATTAAGAGATACCCCTACCTTACAAGGTTTATTGAATTGTTTGGTAAAATGGTTTTCAAGTTCCAGGAAGATCAAGGAAGGGGATGTCAGGAGACTACCATTGACATTAAAGGATGTAATTGTATTGATTCTTCTACGATTTTTGAAAATACCATGAAAAAAGACAGTATTTAAATCTCCCTCCTTCAACCATTGAACCCTAGACTTCTGCTTCCAATATGTCTCTTGTTCTAGCAGAAGGTTGAGGTGTTCAGATCTAAGGTTGTTTTTGTTAATCAAAGTTGCTTCATCAAGTATTTGTGTTTCAGCCATAAGGTCTATGTTCATAATTTGCAATTCAATATACTCTAACCTCTTTTTCCTTTCCTCCCTCTTGGGGATAACCCAGCTCTTGATTTAGTTCTTTAGTTTTTTAATTTTAAGAGCAAATACAGCTAAAGGGGAGTCTATATTAAAAGTATTTCCTGAGTTTTTCCAACAATTTGAAATAAAGTTATGGCATCCCTCCAACCTTAACCAAGACTTGTAAAACTTAAAAGGGATAGGCCCCCCATTTCTGAGTTTGGTGTCCAGTAAAATAGGAGAGTGGTTTGAAACCACCCTTGTGACATCTGGACTTGATTATCCATTTTTATTATAAACCATGTAATTATTTGCAATATTGTGTATAATGGTTTATTAATAAATAATATGTTGTTTCTTGGTTGTGTGAGGTTGTGGTCGGCTTTCTGTGCATCTGCTTGTGATTTGGGATCCATGTGGAGTCCAGTTTGAGGATGTACAATTACCTCAGTTTGCGTGCTCGTTCTTTCCTCTTTTCTTTCTTTTCCTCTTCTCTCATTCACAAGCCGGAGCGACACTCATCTTCTTCCCCAAAAACCCTCCACCAGCCCGTGCCACTACCTCTAGCATCTCGTGCTTCACCGTCGTCTCCGACGCGATGGGTGGCTGGCTTGATGTGGGAGGAGGAGGAGATAAGAGGGAGAGGTGGAGGCAATCATGTCCGGGAGGGCCGTGTTGCGAGGAGGAAGAGGGAAAGGAAGAACGGCGTGCGCGTAGCTGAGGAAGGAGTGTTTGGTGTCGTCCGTCGGTGGGAGAAGCCTCGTCGGAGTGCGGGAAGGACCACCGGGGCGCCATCGGATGTATGCGACCCCTTTCCTCTCTTCCGTTTGGTGTTTTGTTAACAGTAGGATTAATTGCATGAAAATCAAGATAATGCATGGAAAATTGTAGAAAAATAGTAGGAATGATGGAAATGAGTTCAATGATGTGTATGTGTAGGTATCATGTTAGATTGTGTGAATTTTGGGAGTTTTGAGGAGTTATGCCTTATATGTTTTAAGGTTTCATTCTGAGCATGTTTCCTTTACGAATTTATATCTTCTTGTGTGGTTGATGAAATCATGAATGGTTTGGGGGGATTTCGAAGTAGACTTGAGGGTCTACACTCCATGATTTTATAGAAATTTATGGTGCTTGTTTGGAGGGTCCAATCGGGACTCCCACATTGGGCGATTTCCGTCGTTGCGGAACAGAGTGTGCCCTATCTGCGAGGAATTCGGTATACCGAATTTATTCAGTATGCCGAAATCCTAGCAAATTAAGCCAGAACGTAGGGTTTCGGTAGACCGAAACAGGGGGTTTCAGCATACCAAAAATTTTCGGTATACCGAAACAGGAAATTTCGGAATACCAAATTGAAAATTCGGTATGCCGTTTTTGCCCTATTTTTGAGAGGTTTAAATGTGATTTTTAATGAATGTTAAGTGGTTGTTTTGGTATGGTGGGTTTATATGAATGTTGTTTGTCCCGTGTAACAACATGAAGGCATGTGGAACCCCAAACAAATGGATTTGGGTGTGGTTTTAAGTTTTGACCCTACAAATGAATGAAAAGATGGTTTTGTGTGGTCTTTGGGCTTGAGACCCAATTTATGGTTTTAATGTGGTTTTGATGGATTGAGTTGGGACCCCAGTGGAGGGTCAGGTGTTGCAAGGAAACAAAGTCCTACAACGGAAGAGAATGAAATGGAAAATGATATTTGAAAAATTGGAAAGATTTTTGGAAATGGAACACTAATAACGTGTTATGAACAAGATTGTGGTTTCCGAGCTTGAGCCGGTGTAGGCTAAGCCTGGGCCTTTGAGCCTAGTTGTTCGGGTCACCGAGCTCGTAGCGGTGTAGGCTGAGCCTGGGCCTTTGAGCCTAGTTGTTCGGGTCACCGCCGGT
>JAMKQA010070042.1:0-16957 GCA_024699735.1 Posidonia australis | reverse complement strand
CCGCATGGGCCCAAATGGGTTGATTGGGTCCAAAGAGGCTAAATGGGCTCAAATAGGCTTGCATGAAGTCAAATAGGCTTGAAATGGTGTAGTGGGCCAAAATGGGCTCAATCAGGGTTTAATGGGCCTAAGTGGGCCTTCATGGGCCCAATTGGGTTTCCATGAATTAAATGGCCCAGGTTAAGGGGTTTGAGCTCAACCACCAGACCCATCCTGCAAAATTGGTAAAATTGGGGTGTCTACAACTGGTAGTAACGTCGGAGGGGTGTAAAATGGCCAATATCTGGTGTTTTATGTATGTAGAACGTCCTTGTTTGGATGTTTTATGTAGAACGCCTTCGTTTGGGCGTTCGACATCCTAAAGATAGAAATTCCTTGTCAAAACTTCCTTCTTTGAAAGTCTTGCCATCCAAGACCTAATTCATTCACCTATAAATAGGTGAGCACCCCTGGCATCAGAAAAATCATCAGAAACCACCCCTAAATTATCGAGAAAATTCCTAACAAAGCGAGATCATTTAGAGAAGCTAAGGAAAGAAAAAGAGCTTTGGGCACAAGTTCACTTCACTAAATTCGACCAATCACACGGCATTCTGCATCTTTCATAACTCAAAAGGGGGGTTTTTGTTTTTCATTCGTAAACTTTGCATATCATACTTTATTTTTACTACATCAATAGATAGGCATTTACATTAGTCGCAACCAGGGGGATTGAAAACCCCTCGGGTGAGTATTTTTTCCTTTGTTTTATGTCTGTAACTTGCCTCGTTAAATCACTTACTATACCCTTCTAATTCGCATTTTCTATTTGTTGTATTGCAAGGAAAAGGTGAAGGAAAGAAGAAGCTCATCCATATAAGCACCCTTAGGCAATGCAGGTGTTGTTCTAAGGTAGTTGAACCCGCAACCAAAATGGAATCTCCCTGAGGCATCTCGAGGGCCGACGAAAGTAAACCAAGAGTGGTGATCATAACTTGATTTGAACCTACGTGGAGGAAAGAAATCAAGATAAAATTCAAGGGACACAACCAAGGCCACGAAACGACGGAACCAAAAGAAACATCATTTCCTTCCTCCCAAAAAAAATCTCGCATCCACACTCTTCTGACGGCTTTGTGCAGCTATCAATCTCTTCATGATCAAATCCACCTTTTCTTCGTACTGTGGTATAATATTTGGGCTTACAAGTTGACGTTCGCCTACTTCATTCCAATAGGTGGGTGTCCTACATAGTCTGCCATAGAGAGCCTTATATGGAGCCACTGCAATGCTGGAGTGATAGTTGTTGTTGTAGGCAAATGCGATTAATGATAGACGATCTTCCTAGCTTCCTCCAAAGTTCAAGACACAGGCCCTCAACATGTCCTTTAGTGTTTGAAAAGTTCTTTCAGTCTAACCATTTATTTAAGGGTGGAAGGCGGTGCTGAAGTTTAACACAGTACTAAATGCCTCTTGCAACGCTCCCCAAAATTTCAAGGTAAATCGAGTATCTCAGTTTGACATGATTGAGACTGGAACTCCATCCAATCGTACTATTTCAAATATGTACAATTCTATCAGTTGTGATAAGGAAAGATTCACCCTCATAGGCAAGAAGTCTGTTGATTTGGTGAGTCGGTTAACGATTATCCATACTGTATCATTCTTTCTCCTCGTCTTGGGTAAGCCTATCACGAAATTCGTCGACACATGCTTCCACTTCTAGACTAGAATATCCAAAGGTTGTAGAGTTTCTCCAAACTTCTAATGCCCAATCTTCACCATTTAGTAGGTCGCAGACTTAGCCACGTGCTCAGTAATTTCTCTTTTCATCCTAGGCCATCAGAAATTCCTCTTCAAGTCTTTGTATATTTTGGTACTTCTTGGATGAATAGTCTATCTGTATCGATGGGTTTCGTCAAGTATTCTCTTTTCACTTCCTCCACCTGAGGCATGTATAGTCATAGGTTGTACCTCAGTCCACCATCTATACCAACTAAAAAATGAGATGTCTCTCCTGCCTCCAGCTTCCTCCATGTCTCTTACGAAGGGGTCCAATTGCTGAGTTCTAACAACCTTAGGTGAACAGATAGATTTACCATCAAAGCTCTAACAGGTCCCTAAGACTGCCTTTGCATTTTGCACTTGACCAATCCTTCCAGAAAATGTCATTCCTTGATCATTAGACTAGCCATGACATGAGTGCGTTTGCTTAGAGCATCTGCGACCACATTAGCCTTTCCTAGGTGGTATAATAGGCTGAAGTCATAATCTTTGAGGTATTCCACCCACTTCCTCTATTTCAAGTTCAGATCCTTCTACGTGAAGATGTACTTCAGGCTACAATGATCTGTGAATTCTTCGAACTGTTTGCCATACAAAGAGTGCCTCCAGATCATTAAGGCAAAAACCACTACAGTCATTTCTAAGTCGTAGGTGGGATAATTCTTCTCATGGTCTTTCAGTTGGCATGAGGCGTACGCCACCATCCTTTTATGTTGTATCAAGACACACCCTAAACCAATCCCATAGGCATCACTATAGACTGTGAAACCTCCACTCCTAGAAGGCAAGGTCAAAACTGGAGAGGTGACTAGACGGATTTTTAACTCATTGAATCTTTCTTCGCACTGTCAATCTCATACAAAGGGAATTTTCTTCTAAGTCAATCTGGTCAAGGGTGTTGTAATATTGGAGAAATCCTGGATGAATCTCCAGTAATATCCTGCCAAACCTAAGAAACTTCTGATCTTAGTGACATTCTTAGGTCTGATCCAACTATTCACTGCTTTCACTTTGGTTGGATCTACTTTTGTGACATCTGGGCCTGATTATCTATTTTTAATTGTAAACCATGTAATTAATGGTAATATTGTATAAATGATTTATTAATGGATAATCTGTTGTTTCTTGGATGTATGGGTTTGTGGTTGGCTTTATGTGCACCTGCTTGTGATTTGGGACCACTGTGGAGTCTGGTCTGGAGATGCACAGTTGTCTCGGTTTACGTGTCGTCCTTTCTCCTTTTCTTTTCTTCTTTTTCTCCTCTTTTTTTCTTTCTCTCCCTCACGAGCCACCCAATCCCTTCTTCTTCTTCTTCCCCTTTCCCCACTCGTGCCACCAGGAGACGCTGGCCCGTGTCGCCCCGTCTCCTCCGACGTGATGGGTGGTCGGTGCCATGCGAGAGGAGGAGGGGAAAAGAAGGAGGAGAAGTTGGAGGGGCTACAATCGCGAGAAAGTGAGAGAGAGGAAGGAAGGGAGGTGCGCAAGCCAAAGGAGGAGAGCTCGGTGCGCAAGGTTCACCGGCGGGAGAGGCTTCGCTGGGGAGCAAGGAGGCTCGTTGCATTGCGGAAGGGTCGCCGGAGGGCTGAGCCAGGTACACGACCCCTATCCCTTCTCATTTTTCCGTGGTTTGAGCAAGTGAGCTAAACTCATGAAAATGATGAAAAAAATGCATGTAAAATCATAGAAAAATAGTGGAATTGATGGGAATGAGTTGAAATGCATGAAAACATAGATATCATGCGGTTAGGATGGAAATTTGTAGGAATATGCAGGATTTTGGGATGAAGGCTACAGTAGTCATTTTTGAGCTTCATTCCTTTGAGTTTTTTGTGTGGATTGTGTGGTTAATGAAATCATGAATGGTTTGAGGGGTTTTGAAGTAGACTCAAGGGTTTACACCTCATGATTTATTGGTAATTTGTGATGTGTGTTTGGGAGGTCCGATCGAGGCTCTCACTTCCGGCGATTTTGCCGACCGAAATAAGGGAATGCCCTGGTTGTGGGAAATTCGGTGTGTTGAATTGAATTTGATATACCGAAATCCTAACAGATTAAGCCAAGATACCTGGTTTAGGTAGGCCAAAATCATCTGGTCGACCGAATCAGGGACTTTTTCGGTATACCGAATCAGGGATTTTCGGTATACTGAACCTAGTTTCGGCCTACTGATTTTGCATTGGCCCTGATATACATAAATGTGAATATAAATGAAGGGTAAATGGTTTAAAAAGTATGTAAAGTATGTGTTAGTGATGTTTTCTTTGTATAGATGACATGGAGGAATATAGAACCCAAATAAGTAGATTTGCGCATGGTTTGGGTTTTAGATCCTATAAATGAATAAAATGGTTGATTGTGTGTGGTTTTGAGCATGAGACCCAATTGTGATTTTTAAAACATATGGTTTTTCATGAATTGAGTTGGGACCCTAGTGGAGGGTCAAGTGTTGCATGGAAACAGATTCCTGCAATGAAAAAGAATGAAAATGAAAATGGTTTTGAAAAGGAAAGCTTAAAGAGTTTTGAAAATGAAACACTAATAATGTGTTAAGGAAACCACAGGGGTTGGTGTCGACAACGTGATAGGAGTATGAGGCTCCAATGAAACCAGTTGCCATACACGATTGTGGTTGCCAAGCTTGAGACGGTGTAGGCTGAGCCTGGGTCATTGTACCTAGTTGTTCGAGTCACCGAGCTCGTGACGGTGTAGGCTGAGCCTAGGCTATTGAACCTAGTTGTTCGGGTCACAGACGGTGCAGGCTGTGCTTGGGTCGTTGTACCTAGTTGTTCGGGTCACCGATGGGGCGTCAGACAAAGATGTATCCCCGTGCATATATGAAAGAAATTGAAGTCGGTTGGCCGAGGCGGTGACATCCCGCATGAAGAATTTCACCGTGGTAGTGCAGGGAGGTAGGGGAAATGATGTCTTCGCCTACTGCTTGTGTGCCTAGTTACTCTTGATCAAGGTAACATCAGTAAAGAAAAGTGGAAATGAATAAGGAAAGAATGTGATTTTGAGAAATAAAAGGAATGTAGTTTGTCTGGGTGTGGACTTATGAATGGTCCTAAAATCCTAGAATAAAACAAGAATTGTGTTTTAACCAGTTACCAGCCAGTATTTATGATTTTGGTTTTGAGCCCGAGAGGCATTGTATTTTAGGCTGGATCTGGTTAGAGATATGAGTTTTGAAAGTGGTTTTGGTCTTGGGAAGAAATCCCAAGCAATAAAAAGAAAGATGAAATTTGAGAAAGAATATGGTTTTGGAAATGATTTCTAGATATTTTAAAAGGAAAAAAAGGAAATGATGTTTTAAAATGGATTTTCAAAAAGGAAAATCAAGTTTTTATAAACTAAAAGCTGTGTTTCTTGTAATGTTGCGAGATTTTGCTGTTCGTGTGTTTGAGGCGCGTACTATGTGACTTAAATGTCATTCACGCGTACTTGGTTGGTTTTCAGGTGCAGATTGAGTGCAGTTGAGTTCCGATGCCGGAGTCGGAGCTTCTAATCGCACATTGTTTCTTAGAAGTGAGCTTTAGTTACAATTATTTAATTTTACTGTAATTAGTGTAATTTTGCATATGATACTATGATTTAGATAACGTTCTCAAGTTCGGGCGTTACAACTTTAATGTTTTCTACTGAGATGATGTTATCAAGGAATGCCACAACTTCCAACCAAAATTCACACTTGCAAAACTTGACAAAGAGTTGGTGCTACCTTAGTGTCTCCAGTACAATCCTCAAGTGTATCTGGTGGGTCTCTACATCAAGAGAATATACCAGTACGTCATGTATAAATACAACTACAGACTGGTCTAGGTAGGGCTTGAATACTTTGTTCATCAGGTTCATAAAAGCAGCTGGTGCATTTGTCAATCCGAATGGTATGACTAAGAATTCATAATGGCCATACCAGGTTTGAAAAGCTGTCTTGTGCACATCAGATTTCCAGATCTAAAGCTGGTGCAACCTATCAACTCTACCATACATGCAAACCTATGGAGTCTTTAGACCAGACACCCTAAGCTAGTGCAACCTTTTGAACCTGGTACTCTGATACCATGCCTGTAATGTCCCTAATTTCAATAATAATCTAAAATAAATTAAATTACAGGAAATTAAAAGCAAAACAGAAATATTAACTACCAGGAACCTGTGTGTGCGGCTACGAGACTCCGGACTATATGCACTATGCTAAAACTCATCTGCATGTCTACACCTACAACCCAAGACCACGAATAAAGCATGAGTGATAAAAGTCACCCAGCATGCATCCCATGAAATTGACGGAAAACAGAACTTTAATTAATTTTGCTTTAACATCATTTCGCAAATCATTTTCTCTAAAATCCCACGAATCAGGCCCACAAGGCCGAACACCACAGCAAACATGGCTCACACCAGCTAAAACAGCAGACAAGGCTCTATTAGCTCAAAACCACAAACAAGGCCCTCAATGGCCAAAACCACACGCAGTGAGTGGGGAAGTTAGGCATTAGGCAACCAACTCTGGCCACAAGCAACCATCGAAGTGCACTACACTGTCACAGTGTGCCAGCCTATGCAGGAGTCAACCACCGTCTCACGATTCCCACCTGGAGAACCCTCATAAAGCCAACCCCCAACAGGGAAGGCAATCTTGTCTCTCAGGACGCTACCAGCTACAAGGTATGTGCCCCACCCGCACTGGCCACCACAAGGTACGTCTCCTCATGACGTCCTCCACATGGTGCTCAAGAGGGAGTGTCATACCTCCACACCCGACAACACCTGAGTCTCAGTGCTCATAGCCACAATAGGAGTATCATACCTCCCCGTCATACTACAAGACACCTCAACCTATGGCCCACAATCCTAACCTCGAGACGACAGTTAGGGAGTCTCATACCTCCAAGATCCGACGACCCTTAGCCTCAGGTATCTCAGCTCCCTGACCTCAACCAGATAGACGTGCCTGACCACCCGAGAATGTCGTCACATTCCTTGGTCTCGACGAAGCGGTCCCAAGGTGTCTCAGCCCGCACACAGAAAGCCAGAAAAACCATTTTCCAAAATGGGCCAACCATCTCTTTGAAAACCATTTCCAAACCATTTTATATCTTAGGAAACTCATTCAAAAACCTCGACAAAACGACACATCAAGTGTCTCACAAGACTACCATTGATGGCTCACAATCCCATCTCAAATGGGTAAAACAAACCAATCCGGAAAATCCATGAGAATTACATTTTATAAAACAGCTGGGCACTGATTTGGCATACTAAAATGGGCTCCGTATACCGAAATCTCCTAGATCGAAAGATTGACCAGAATCGATCGACCAAAATAGGTACAAACACCCAAAACGACAGACTGAAAACCGGACCGGTCGACCGAAAGTTCCTAGTTTGGTAGACCGAATAAATCCAGTCGACCGAACTAGGACACAACGATTAACACACATAGCCAAAAATGATAGATCGAAGAGGTTCGACTGACCAAATTTCGACCAGAGGACCTAATCTGACAAAAAAAAGGCATATCGAAATAATTCAGTATGCCATTTTCTACGAAACCAGAAAACAAGCCAGAGCATCCACCTGTAAGATTGCCTAAAAGGGACCAAGAGGTGGACCCCCAAAACAAGCACCACAAAATCTAACTAAAACATATATGGTATGTTGGAAATATGTTTGTATATTTTGATGATAACACATGAGTTAATGAATTTTTGTGTATATTTTCATTTAAGGAAAAGTGCTCCAAAAACAAGATTGAAAGTTGTATTATTTGAGTCAATGTAATATTTTATGTAAACAAGCAATATATATGTATGTCTGATGAGATATGTTGAAAAATTCAGAAGTAAATGTATGTGTAAAGTAATGTTTAGAAAAGTTGTTGAAAAATCAAACAAGGAGTCAATTCGGCATACTAGACTAAATCGGTATACCGAATCAGAAAGAAGCGACACAAGCACCGGCGTTTTAAAGTCAAATATGGAAAAACAAAGAAGAAGGCAATTCAACATATCGGCGAAAAACGACATACCGAATCAGGAGATTTCGATGCATGCGACGGCACCCCGAAATAAAATAAAGCAAAAGGCATTTCGACATATCGGGAGAAAATGGTATACTGAATAAGGAGAATTCGGCATACCAAGGTTTTTTGACATACCGAATTGGTCAGAAGTTGCAGATTAAAGAGAAAAATGCCATTTCAAGAGTCAAAACAACATACCGGAGAACTAACCGTTTATTACCATTTTTATAACCGTTAGACACAAGTTTTAGTGGTCCTTTAGCTATAAATAGGACTGCCATGAGCCTTAGTAGGATACACATATTGATATACTTGTGATACAAGAGATTGTACACCTTCCTTTACCTATATTTCTCTCATTCTCTCCACAAACTCTGTGTTGTAAGATTGATCAAGAGTGCTCTGTGTAAGGGGAATACACCATCATTTAGAAAGCTACAAGGAAAGGCGCCCTAATTTCTCTAGGTACGAAAAGTGGAAGGAGCTGGATTTGAGTTGGTAGGACTACCAACACAAGTATTTTTTTTTTAAGAATAAGGAAAAATCTCAAGAGGATTCTTGAGGAGTGGAGTAGGTCAGGGTTTGGTCGAAACACTATAAATTTATAGTGTCCTCATTTTCTCTCTTCCCCTTTTTTGCATGTTTTAGTGTAACATTCAATTTCCTATCATTTACATCCTATTTGCTTAAATTTATCAAAATAAGATTAAAATTGACGAAGTTAAATTAAAAAATTATTGTGATTCTCTATTCACTCCTCTCTAGAGAAGCCTCTCGATCATTCAATTGGTATCAAAGCAAGGTTTTCTAGAACTAGATTAATTATCTACTAGAATTCATGGTTTCTTCATCTTCTAACATTAGTATTATAAAGGATCAAAGTATAAATAGGCCACCATTTTTTTATGAGATGAATTATGAGTACTAGAAGTGTAGAATGATAATATATCTAAAATCTATAAATTTTGAATTATGAGATGTAGTGATAAATGACTTCACTTTGCATTCTACTTCTTATAGAGAATGGAGTAATGAAGAGAAAACTCTAGCACAATTAGATGCGACAGGCTTAAATATCTTATTTTGTGTTGTTAGTAAAGATTAATTTAATAGGATTTCTAATTGTAAAAGTTCCCATGAAGCTTGGCATGTTTTGAAAGTCACACATGAAGGTACTAACAAAGTTAAGAAAACTAAAATAAATATATTTGTTCATAAGTTTAAGTTATTTAAAATGAAAAATAATGAATCTATAAGTGAAATGTTTACTAGGTTTAATGAAACAACTAATACCTTGCAATCTCTTCACAGGGATTATTCTCAAAGTAAATTAATGAGAAAAGTCTTTCAGTCTCTTACCCCAGAATGTGAAAAGAAGATTACCGCTATAGAAGAGACTAAAGATCTATCTACATATTCCCTAGAAGATTTAATAGGAAATTTGACTTCTTATGAGATTCAACTTAAAGAAAAAGAAAAAGAGGAAACTGAAAATTCTAAGAAAAAGAATATAGCCTTAAAAGCTACTTCAGATACAGAGGAATCTGAAGATGATGCTGAAGACATAGCATTATTAACAAGAAAATTCAAGAAATTCATCAAGAAAGGAAAATTTCAGAAGAAATTGAATAAGAATCATGATAAAAATACGGAAAAAGATGATTTATCATTATGCTTTAAATGTAATGAACTAGGACATCGTAAAAGAGACTGTCCTCTTCTTAAAATAAAAATTAATAAAAAGAAAGATAGGCCAATTAAGAAGAAAGCTCTCCAAGTCACATGGAACGAGAGTGACTCATCTTATGATGAGGATTCTTTTTCTGATAATGATAGAGCCAACATGTGTTTCATGACACAAGATAGTGAAATTCGTTTTTCCCTTAACAAGGTGGATATCAATATGGAGGAACTTTTGGAGGCCTTTAATGAGTTATATGAAAAGTATAAAATTCTAAAATCAAAGAATAAAAGTCAAAATCAAAACATTGAAAGGCTAATCAATGAGAATGAAAAATTAATTAATAAAGGAAAAACATTACTTGATGAAAATGATGAATTAAATCATAAAAATATTGAACTTAAGCAAGAAATTGACCATATGAAATATAAAATAAAAAATCTAGGAAAAGACATTACTATTCTAAAAACCAACAGTAATGATCTAATTAACACTGTAACTAAATTCACAAAAAGGAAAGAAAACCTAGATAAGATTCTCTCAAGTCAATGACATTTACTAAACAAACATGGAATTGGATATCCAAGATTTAATGACACACCATATGAAAATGGATTTATTAGGGCAACCACTAATGAAAAATACATATTTGTCGTAAAAAGATATTCAAAGTGGGTTGATAGAAGTCAGACTAAAGTAAATGGAATAAAAAGGAAGACAAATATGATGTGGATACCTAAGACCTTGCTTGCATCTCATGATGTAGGGAAATCATGAACTCCAAGTGTATCTTAGACAGTAGATGCTCCCGCCATATGACTGGAGATCATAGGCTCCTCTGTACATTGAGTACCAAAGAAGATGGAGTCGTCACATTTGGTGACAATGCAAAAGGAAGGATAGTTGGGATAAGAAATGTAGGTAACTTTCAAAATCCTTCTATTGAAAATGTTTTACTAGTAGATGGTCTTAAACATAACTTAATTAGTATTAATCAATTGTGTGATATAGGTTATAAAGTAGTGTTTGATAAAAATGAATGTACTATAATAGATTCTAATACAAATGAGACCGTATTTATTGAGAAGAGAAAGAATAATGTCTATAAAATAAAAATCTCATACAAACCTAATACAACTCTATCTTGTCTTGCTTCATCAAATGATGCACATTGGTTATGACATAGAAGGCTTGGCCATGCAAGTATAGGGCAATTATCAAAATTTTCCAAAGGTGATCTTGTGATTGGTTTATCAAAAATTGATTTCAAAAAGGATAAATTATGTGATGCATGTTAATTTGGAAAACAAATTAAATCCTTTTTCAAAATAAAAGACATGGTTTCTACTACCAAACCTTTAAAACTAATTCATATGGATTTGTTTGAGCCTAGTAGAATATTGAGTCTAGGTGGTAAAAGCTATGCTTTTATCATTATTGATGATTTTTCACATTTTACTTGGGTTGTTTTTTTAGCAAACAAAAATGTTGTTTTCTCTGAATTTTAAAAATTTTGTAAAAGGATACAAAATGAAAAGGGTTTAAAAATCATTAAAATAAGAAGTGATCATGGGAGGAGGAATTTAAAAATGATGAATTTAATTTTTTTTGTGAAGTAAATGGTTTTGAACATAATTTTTCCTTTCCAAGAACCCCTCAACAAAATAGGGTTGTTGAAAAGAAAAATAAAACCCTCCAAGAAATGACTAGGACCATGCTCTGCGAAAGAAATTTACCAAAACACTTTTAGGCCGAAGCTATAAACACTTTTTGTTATATTTTAAACCGAGTTTTGATTCGATCGATTTTAAACAAAACTCCATTTGAGCTTTGGTTTTGCAAGACTCCTAGAATTTCTTATTTTAAAGTTTTTGGGTGTAAGTGCTTTATTTTAAACACCAAGAACAATTTCGATAAATTTGATCTCAAAGTTGCTGAGGGAATATTCCTTGGATATTCCTCTAGAAGCAAGGCCTATAGAATATATAATAAAAGAATACTTACAATGGAAGAATCAATGCATGTAAATTTTGAGGAAAATAATGAAATTAAAATAATAAATATAGATAATGAAGATGAACAAGAAATAAATGAAAACACCGTGGATAATCAAAATAATGAAGAAAAGTTTAAGGATGAACAACCTAGTAACAAGGATTGGCAATATGTGTCCAGACATCCCAAGGAACTCATCATGGTTAAGTTTCCAATGGGATCCTAACACAATCCAACATTAATCATGGTTGTGTCACTTATGCTTTTGTTTCATCTATAGAACCAAAAAATGGTAATGAAGCTTGTAGTGATGACTTTTGGATTAATGCAATACACGAGGAATTAAATCAGTTTGAAAGAAATAATGTATGGAAATTAGTTTTAAAACTAGAATTTTGGATTAATGCAATACATGAGGAATTTTCAACTATCATGCAAAAAGAATTTGAGATGAGCATGATGGAAAAATTATCATTCTTTCTTGGACTTCAAATAAAACAGACTAGAGAAAGAATATTCATAAATCAAGAAAAATATACCAGTGAATTATTAAAGAAATTTGGAATGGAAAATAGTAAAATAGCTAAAAACTCTTATGAGTACATCTACAAGATTGGAAAAAGATGAATATGGACAAAAAGTGGATCAAAAGCTGTATAGGAGAATGATAGGATCTTTGTTGTACTTAACTACTAGTAGGCCAGACATTATGTTTAGTGTGTGTCTATGTACCAGATTCCAAGCCTCTCCAATGGAATCACACTTAACCACAGTTAAGAGAATTCTAAGATATTTACAAGGATCTATAGGATATGGGTTATTCTATCCTAGCACGTCTAGCTTGGACCTAGTAGGGTATAGTGATGCTGATTATGCTGGGTGTAGGATCAATAGGAAGAGAACTAGTGGAATATGTTAATTTTTAGGACATTCTTTGGTCTCTTGGTTTAGTAAGAAATAAAACAGTGTAGCACTCTCAACAATCGAGGCTGAATACATTGCAGTAGGATGTTGTTGTACACAAATACTTTGGATGAAACAAACATTAAAAGATTTCGGTTTAAGCTTATCTACAACTTTAATATATTGTGATAATACAAGTGCTATTAATTTATTTAAAAATTTAGTACATCATTCAAAAACTAAACATATTGAAATAAGACAACATTTTCTAAGAGATAATGTTCTTAAAAATAATATAAAATTAGAATTTATTTCAACAACAGAACAATTAGCGAATATTTTTACAAAACCCCTGGATGAACATCAATTCATTAACATTAGAAGGGAATTAGGAATATGTAAGATTTCAGATATAATTTAAAATTCCACTCTAAACTATTTCGGAATACCAAAATATTCAAGTTAATCTACCGAAAATTGTTGAATTGGCATACCAAAATTTAGCGGTATACCGATTTTATGACAGATTTACCAGTACTATTCATTTCAGAATACTAAAAAGTTCCAGTCAATCGAATCCCCTGAGTCACGAATTTTTTTTAATGAATCGGCATACTGATTCATGTATCTTGAGAAGTTTCGAAAAATCCTCTAACGGGTTTCGACATACCGATTGAATTTTGATATACCGAATTATCCGTGTGACCTATTATAAACCTAAAACTTAGGTTTTATTTTCTCTCCTTTTCAACTTCCAGTTGACTGCTCTCTCCACCGAAACACTTCATCTGTGTCTCCGCCCTCCGATCTTGCCTTCTTCGCGCTCCCATCGCCTCGCTGGTCCTTCCTCTCTCTTCCCTTGACCTTTTCCCCCTCTCCTCCGGCAATGGCACACAAGAAAATGCTCGCCTCACGGGGAAGAGAAAGCAAGATGAGGATGATACTTCGGGAGCCTCCAACAGTCAATCCCACCAACGATATCGCTTCATCGACAACGAGGCTCAGCAAGCTCATCGTGATAGGTTTGCAAATCGAGAGGTACTCACGGGAAGACGAATACTCTTCAATGAGCTCGATTCCATTAGGTATTTGTTTGATTTTCAAAAATTAATCCCATTTTTAAGCTCCATAGGTGATCGGTAATATTATCTTGACCTTGTATCTCAATTTTATGCAAATATGAAACATTCCCATGCCTTAGCTCACTCCTACATTTGTGGGAATAACATTGACTTTGATGATGTTCTGTTAAGGTCAATTATTCAAAATTCCATCTTCTGGGACTGACATTACCTTGTCTATTTATGAATTAGATTGGTCTTATTCTGAAATTAACAAAGCCATATTCCTAAACCCTAGAAGCACCTTTAAACCTAGTAAAATCAAACAGCTTACCAGACAATCTCGCCTTATTGTATATATTGTGGTCGCAAACATAGTCCAAAAGAAAAGTCACCAAGATGAACTTAGTGAGTTCACTTGCAAGGCAGTCTATGCCATTACAAAGTGAATTCCTGTGAATTGGAGTCAAGTAATTATCCATTGCATGGCCCATGTCAAAACAAAACTCTTTTTTTGTCCCATTTTAACATATGTTTTTTAAAATTATAATATTCCTCTTGATGATGAGCCTAGTCTTCCGGTTAAAATAAAACCTCTAGGAACCCAAGTTGTGGCCAAAATGGAACAATCCATCGAGCATCATAATAAGATTAGAAATCTTCCCGAGGGTTCCTCTTCTACAGCACCACGAACTCAAACCGGAGAAGAAGAAGATGCTAGTTTTGAGGAAGACGAAGAAGAAGAATCAAGTGTATCCAAGAAAAAAAGACTTGCTTCAACAACAAATGTCAGAAATGCATCTTCAACAAATGAAAATGATGGATATGCATTTACAACAGCAGAAGGTGATCAATGACTTGATACTTCAACAACAACAACATCAAGAATATAAGGAGGGTGTAAAGAAACTCACAGATCGAGTTGAAGTCTATCAAGACACTTTCAAGAATATCACCAAGATATTCTTGAACGTATTAATCCTCCTACTCCTTAGAAATGTTTTGTAACTTCATTTGTAATAACTTGGGTTCTTGAAAACTTCTTGGATGTTATATTTGGATTATTTGACTTATATATGTTTTGGATTGAACTCTCTTTAAGTCTACGCATTGTATAGAAATATTGGCTTATGACACAAAGGGGGGGATGCTTTATTGAAATATAGGCTTCATTTGGATATGATATTGATATTGATTCAGAAACACTTCTCAGAAATGTTTGTTTATGACAAAAAGGGAGAGAAATATATGAAAATATTAAAAATTCATGCAACATATTGAAAATCAGGTTCTTAAGGCATTATACATGAATAAGTTGGGGGGAGCTTATTTTGATCCTAAAGCATTATATTCATGCAAATCCATGATTGGTGATAAAGGGAGCTTAAATTTTATATTTAAAGCTTATATTTAATATTTTGATTTTGTCATCATCAAAAAGGGGAGATTATTGGAAATATGTATATATTTTTTGATGATAACACATGAACTAATGAATTTTTGTGTATATTTTCATTTAAGGAAAAGTGCACCAAAGACATGATTGAAAAGTTGTATTATTTGAATCAATGTAATATTTTATGTAAACAAGCAATATGTATGTATGTCTGATGAGATATGTTGAAAAATTCAAAAGTAAATGTATATGTAAAGTAATGTTTAGAAAAGTTGTTGAAAAATCAAAGAAGGAGTCAATTTGGCATACCAGACCAAATTGGTATCAGAATCAGGAAAAAACGGCACAAGCACCGGCGTTCCGAAGTCAAATATGAAAAAACAAAGAAGAAGGCAATTTGGCATATCAACGAAAAACAGCATATCGAACCAGGAAATTTCGGTGCATGCAATGACACTCCGAAATAAAATAAAGCAGAAGGCATTTCGACATACCGGGAGAAAATAGTATACCGAATAAGGAGAATTCGGCACACCAAGGTTTTTCGGCATACTGAATTGGTCACAAGTTGCAGATTAAGGAGAAAAATGACATTCCAGGAGTCAAAACGGCATACTGAAAAACTAACCGTTTATGACCATTTTTATAGCCATTAGACACAAGTTTTAGTGGTCCTTTAGCTATAAATAGGATCCCCATGAGGCTTAGTAGAACACACATATCGATATACTTGTGATTCAAGATATTATACACCTTTCTCTACCTATATTTCTCTCATTTTCTCTACAAGCTTTGTGTTGTAAGATTGATCAAGAGTGCTCTTTGTAAGGGGAATACGCTTGTAGACACCTCGATTTTGAGGTGTCTCATAGATAAACTTTCCGGATGTTGCTTTGGATGTGGCAAACTCAATCCCATCAGTTAAACCAACCACAAACCTATAGCAGGCCTGCAGCCCAATTAGTAATTCAGGCACCTAGGGGAGAGCACCAAGTTAGAGCACCAATGTTGAGCACCTAGCTGGAGCACTAAAGTGGCGCACCTAGCTGGAGCACCAAGGTGGCGCACCTACCTGGCGCACCATCCTGGTGCACGAAGCTGGCGCACAACCACTTCTCAAGCTGCTGGCTGTTGGCTTTCCACCTCCCATGTCTGTAACCCTCACCAGCGAATATGCCATGGGAATCTACGCCAGGCTCTTCGTCTGCGAGGCTGTCTGCATTCCATGGGAGTTACCCTTGTAAAATCCTATATAAGGACCCCTATAGGCAGCCTCTTGAGAGGATCCTGATCAAGCTATCTACTCATTCCAGCAACTCTCTCTCATTTTCTTGAGAATATCCTTACACTCTAGAGCATCTCTAGCCCCTCCAAAGCAACAAGGAAGTCTTATCTTGGGTTTTCTAAGAAGGAACACCTTGGACAAGGTAAGTTCCTCTCCTTTCTTTTACTTTTAATCTTAGTTTTTGCACTTGATAAACATGCCATGAACATCATAGGTATTCTGATTTTATGCTATTTACATGAGAGTTTTAGGATGAGATGATTGCTCCATGTATAAGATACTCTACATGTAAAATCTGAATAAAAAAATTCTGCATTATAATATTTCTGCAAATGGCCTTTCTTCTCTGTTTCTTTACACAAGGAACCATGATTCATGCACATGTATGCTAGGAAATAAGCAGTAAATATATTCTTTATGTATTCATCATTTGCATATTGTTGTCAAGTTCACTCACTCATTTCCTATCCTTAAGAATCCCATGCAAGTATTTCAGCCCATAACCCATGATTTGTCATGATTTGAAACCAAATGATAAAAGACTTTCATTTGTGTAGACACCCCGATTTTGAAGTCACTTGGCAGCAGGCTCCTCCGGTTGATGCTCTGGTTGCAACCACCAAAACCCTAGCCCACACAAGCCCAATTAGGCCCACTTTAGCCCACCTGACCCAATTAAACCTAAAATCTAGCACATCAACATAAGCCCACTTAATCCAGTCAAAATCCCCTTAAAAATCCAATAAAACCCTAATTTAACAAATAAAATCCATAAACCACAAAATCCAATTAAAATCCACCCAAAATCCCATAAAACCCTAATAAAAACCCTAATTAAATAAAATTT
>JAMKQA010070041.1:0-16101 GCA_024699735.1 Posidonia australis | reverse complement strand
ATGGGCCGTGCCGGGTCCATGGCCTGTTGCGGCAGGCCCGGCCCGGCCCGACCCAGGCCTGGGCGGGCCAGCTGTTTCGTGGGCCGGGCCGGCCCAACCCGGCCCGTTTTCCATGTCTATGTGCCAGGCAAGGAGACACGCATAGAAACACATGGATGCAAAATTGTTACAACTGAAGCACACCAACAAGGAAATGGTCAAATCAACACGTGATCAAGGCACAGTCGGCACCAAACAAGCACATACAGGGCAAAACACAAGCCCCACTAGAGGTGGATGGGTGCATGTAGCCTATACCAGCATTCCTACCCAACGATAGAGACTGTAAGAGCCACTGGAAGGGAAAAAAGGAACCCACAAAGAAAAGAAGAGCAACCATAGGTAGAGAATGGGTCGACAAAGGTGGAAAGGAAGACTGATGATAGCATCGACGATGACTTACGAAAACGACGATGCAAAAAAAAAAGAAAAGATGATGGTGGTGGTGGGAAAAAATGAAAAAGAAAAGAAAGAGGGATTAAGGTTAGGTTTTTGATACCATGTTAGAATAGGTAGAAAATAGAATTAGTATATCTAAGGTAGTCAAATCTGATTTTAGGTTGGTTGCATGCATATTCTATCAACAACGTCAATAATAAACAAAAAACATAACACAAATATTGTGCAAGAAGATATTGAGTGGAGGAATAACAAAATTAAGACAATACCTTGTTGACGAATACAATAATATGGCTAAGTATAAATCATATTCATTTATAATTTTTGATCAAATGAGAGTGCTGCTAAGAACACTAAGGGTCCATCTAGAACCACTTATTACTAGAAGGTAGATTCAGCCAGCTTCTGTGAGTTTTTATGGAAGCTACATTCTAACTGACTTGTAAAATCTTTCTTGGTAAATAAAGATCCCATTTGTAGAAGTTGAATTCTAACAGTAGTTCAATTACACTTTTGTCACTTATCAAGCCTTAACACAACTCCCACCCTCCTCTTCCTTTCTTTCATCTCATGAACTGCTCCACGCCATCACTCACCACAGGAGATTTGCTCTACCTACATTGTTTGCCATCAACTCCTCAGCCTTAGCCATCTGCCATCAAGTCCTCCGCTCGCACCGTCTGCCATCTATAGGAGATCTGTTTATGGACTTTGGTAGACTTTCTAACATGAGGATTAGGAATATCAGGGAATGTAAGAGTATCAATGAACCCCGTCACCATCATTGGTGGTGGATTTTTTGTGGTTCATAGGAAAAAAAACAGTACTCACCTTGAACACCATCACAATCGCCATCACCTTAAAGTTCCACCATTGTCTTTTCAAATACGTACCTTCAAGACCATTGCAGCCACCAAGCAGTAACAATGATCACCGCCCTCCCCTCCACAACTAGTAGCAGTCATCACCCCCTTACATCAATAACACGTACCTAGACCCAGATCCAAACCCAAACCCATGAAGATAATGAGTCTAGGTCTAGACTTAGGTCTGATAGATCCTTCAACCATTTTTTTTTAGAAGGTAAATTTTTAATTACAAATAAAAGAATTCATTACACAAATAAATTTAAATAAATGATTATAATAAACACATAATAATAAATTAAACAATTAATAAACATATAATAATAAGTTAAACACTTAATAAACATATAATAATAAGTTAAATGAATGACAACTAAATTTACCATAAACAATTTAGCAACAGCAAACAAATACTTTACCCAAGCATCAACATTCAACTTAACAGTGCAAACAAATACTTTATTGAATGTTTGAATTCAATGAAAAATTCACATTTCATAAAATAAAAAAAATTCAAATTCAATTTAACAGTGTAAACAAAAACTTTATTGGATTCAATGAAGAATTCACATTTCAATATTTCATAAACAAAAATGTCATTCAAATGAGCAAAATCACATGGCAAACAAAAATTACTAAAAATGACTAAACGAAAAATCCCATGAGCAACATGGAGGACAGAAGACAAACAACATTAAATTAGATCTTTATATAAATAAGAAATGAAAATGAACAATCCCATGAACAAGCCATTGTACCAAACAAAATGCAAACCACTGTACGAGAGAGGAGGCAGTGGCGGTGGAAAGGAGGACACAACGACAGCACAAAGGAGATGACAGTCGACAACAACAGTGGAAAGATGAAAAGGAGGAGGAAGAGGTGGCGGCGGTGGTGGAAAAGACAACACAATGGAGAAGGGAAGAGAAGGTGATGGTCGTCGACGATGGTGGAGAGGTGGAAAGAGGAGGAGGTGGAGAGGAGAGGAGGAAGTGGTGTCGACGATGGAGAGGACGATGCAATGGAAAGGGGAGGAGGAGGAGGATGGAAAGGGAAGGAAGGCACAATGAAGGGGGGAGGTGGAGGAGGGGAAGGAGAGGACATGGTGGAGAGGTTTGGAGGAGGCAACTATGTCGTAGGGTTTTGATGTTTGAAAGTGAAAACAGTAAACAAGTTATACCTTATAAGGTTAATTAAGTTCTTAGAAATATTATGCCTTAATCCTTAGAGTTTTTAACTTATAATATATTATATATATACCAAGTCCACGAGTTCACAAGTCTAAGTATTTTTGGATCCTAACTAATATTATGCCTTAATCCTTAGAGTTTTTAACTTATAATATATTATATCTATACCAAGTCCACGAGTTCACAAGTCTAAGTATTTTTGGATCCTAACTAATATTATGCCTTAATCCTTAGAGTTTTTAACTTATAATATATTATATATATACCAAGTCCACGAGTTCACAAGTCTATGTATTTTTGGATCCTAACTCTACCCAATAAATGAGCGAGTCTAACAAGTCTGGGTTTATAAGTCCATAGGTTTCATTTTTAATACCCAAACCCACACTTCACACATCAAAACCTACAAGTCCTTAGTCCAAACCAGACCCATTAGCAGGCCTAGGAAACAACTAATATGGTTTAGATTGTTATTGACAATTACAATAATTTTAAGAAGGCTGATTCAAAATTTATGAAAAAGTATAGAATCTATTAGACACCATATGCGACTTATTATATTGATCTAATGCATAAGTACAGTGGAAAGACAAAGTTGATAGAAAAGACAGTAAAAGAAGCAAGGATTATAACTAATTTCATTTACAACTACTCATATTTATTGACTTTTATAACGTCGCCTAAGTGTTGTGATGGCGATTTAATTTGTTCAAAAGTCAATGATTTGTAATAAATTACATTGCTTTTTAAAGTATATTTGATCGAAAAAATAAACTTAAGTATATGTTTAATTTGCAAGAGTGATGCAATACCATAAGAGTGAAGGTTTAATTGGTAGGAAAGTAAATTCCATAATAAATAGTATAAATTTTTTAAAGGAGGCTTAAAAAGTAGTGAGCATTATGAAGCGAGTTTCAAAAGTTTTACGCTTAGTGGATGGTGATAAAAAGCCTACCGTGGAGTTCTTATAGCAGACTTTCCAATTAATAGAAGATATTATAATTGATGTAGCATACAGATCTTCCAAGGTATATCTTAAAATTACAGATAAAAGATGGTCCAAAATGATTTTTCATCCTTTGCATGAGGCTGATACATATTTTAAGATGTACATTCATGTTTTTAATCATTATATTTATCATTGTTCCAAAAAACAAAAAAATCGATAATTTAAATGTTGTTTAAACATTTTTTACATGACACCATTTTGTTTTGCAATCATACAGTCTTTAAATGGATTGATTTTAAACAAGTGTGGTCGTTTTTTACTCATAAAATGATCATTTTTACCTTTTTATTTCTAAAACATAGCCATTTTTTTGATAGTATGATGTTGACTTGTTAATTGTTATCAATGACATAATTTGATAATCTAGGTATTTTGTTGTTTACTTATGCTTGTTACTTATCTTTACATTAAATTACTCATGCTTTAATGGTAATTATACGATCGTAGAATGATAATTACACATGTCCAAGTTATGTATTTTGAATTAAATTACTTGCATTTGAACGATAATTTTATATATTGAGGTTTTTTTATGAATGTAAGTTGCATGCATGCCATTCATTTATTTTTATTTTTATTAGCTTGGACCTTCTTTTCATTAAGCGCCCATTTAAACCCCCATTTTTTTTAAAAAAATGTTTAAAAACTCGATCCATATAGAGGTTGTTTTCCATTATTTAAAATAATGATGTTTATACAATTATTTGCTGAATGAGTTTTTTTATCAATGTAGCATATTATTTAAATCAACGGTTCCAATACAACCATCAAACCGTGAATCATACTGATTTACTAGTATCTGTTGTAGATTTGATTAAACAATTAGAACCTAGTGTTGATGTTCAAGTACAAATTTTCAATGAAATCAAGTATTTTAAGGACAAATTTTTTTCATTTTGAGAGTCAAACACAATTCATTCTTATGACACAATGACTTCAAGTAATGCTTTTAATATCATTTCATTTATTTTATAACATTACTCCATAATATAGATAATATATAAATATCATATTTCAAGTAAATGATGGATGTTGAATAAAACATATGCTCCAAATATGAGAAAAATTGTTGCAAAAGTTCTATCTTAAATAACAACAACAATGAAGAAGATGATCTTATACTTCAGTGGTTGTAAAAATAAAAAAAAAACTAATTCTAAAAGAAGAAGAAAGTAAACTAAGTTCTAGAATTGATGGGGAGATGAGCATCGATGTACAGGAATACATAACTTCATTAGGCGCTCTCATGAAAATATCCCAAGCCTAAGGGGTGACACATATAATGATGCCACACAACCACCAAACAACGATGATGATAGCATTGAAGATGCAACTCCATCTACAATTGAAGAGCTACAAAAAGAGAGATCGACTCAAAAGCCACTTAACCTATTTACAGGAGAAGATACTTTCACACATGTTAAAAGAGACGAGCATTATGGAACTCAATCAGAAATTTATTGTCAACAAAGAAGTAGTCATAATCAACAACAAGATAAAAACTATTGAAGTAGTCGTACAAAGGAAAGTTTATTAGGCTCACTTGACTCTTTAAGCACTTATGATCCTAGAGATTCTTACAATTATAACTCTTATGGAGGTGATTCTTTTGAGCAAATAGACTATAATATTAAAAATCAATGGACATGAACAACATCTTTTAGTACTCGAAGCTAACAAATTAGATAGGATATGAGCTTGGATTATCCATCTCCTCTAACACAATATGAAAAACAACCTTGTGAACATCTTCCAACTCAATATTACATCCCTCAACAGCCTAAGAAAATTCCTTAACTCATATTTATTCAACAATATTCACAAATAGGATTCCTCGTACAACTACCACAATCATAATATTACTATTATATTGTGAAATATCAAACATATTACACTCATATAACTTCGAATAGTTACATATTGTGGAGAGTCCCAAATTCGACTACAAATGCACTATCAACGCAACATAACCGAACAACACGATGATTTTGAAGAATCAAGGCATTCTATGTGGTATAAGGTAATATTTTATGAGTATTTTTATTTTTAAATATTTATTAAGCATTTTTCGATACTATTGCTTCAAGGTATTTATATTAAGTCTATATAGTGTATTTTAATGTAATGCATATTTAAAAAGTTGGTCTACGTAAATCAGATCCTAAATGTAAATTATTACTTACTTTAGTTATCTTAAAGTTTCAAATCGAAATTCAAAGTTTTTTAACCAATTCCATAGACTAATAAAAATTTACCACATTTCCATCAATATTTCCACCGATATCTAATACATTTCTTACTTTTATTGAACCAAAGTCCAACACGAATCAACATTTAAAATCATAACTAGGGGAACCTTGTCTTTAGAGAAGGAGACAACATTATGTATAATAATGACAATAACTTCTAGAAATATCCTATATTACGGGGTTGGCTTTATAGTTAGACACTACTAGTGTCAATTTTTAAGGTAGGCAAAACTATTATTGACCATAAAGCTAAAAGGCAAGACTAAACAGTCAATCAAAAACTATTGTTGACATTTTCCCTTTGTTGGTCCAACATTCCAGTTATCAATTAAAATGTGTGATTTGTCAAACTAATACACTAAAAAATAATTTAAAAACAACATATCAACACAATAGAAAAACAAAAGAAGAAGAACAGTATTGTTATAAGAAAAGTAAAGGCGAAGGAATATGATAGTGAGGGTTGCTTGGTAGCAAAGAAAAAACATTGCTTGACTCTACAATCAGAAAATTAGTTCCACAAAAGCAATACCAATTTGTAATCCTTATCGCAATATATTGAATCTAATTTGCCTTTCAATTTCTTACCAAAGACGAAACATAAGAAATCCACCAAACAATAAGCCACCAAAGTAACATAAAACCGCCCAATAGGCCAATAGTAATCAAATCAGGGGTAACATGATTGACATTGGAATTGATACAGTGTCAACATAGCATGATTTTACCTTTTCGAAAAGGTTCAGGGTGACAGTTTTCAAGTGAAAATAAAACTATTTGATCGACATTCCAAGGCAAGCACAAAACAAGAATGAATGAAGTTAGACAAAAGACAGTACGAGAAATAAGGTCCTCCCAAAATTGGAAAGACTGAGTACAGGAAGAATAAATCAGCAAGAGAGAGGTACACAACCAAAACTAAAGACTTCAAATTTTCTTTCGAGTTACATACTGCAAAGCCAGAAAGTCTGTGATCTTTCTTCAAAACATACATGCTTTGTTTCCTATCCAACAAGAGTGCTTGCAAATGAATAATTGGCCAGTTAAAAATTTGAAGACGAAGTCTGAAATGAAATTCTACTAATTAATTAGCCAAAACTTTTCAAAGCACTATGAACAAATAGTTGATTTTTCTATTTAAAGAGGTTCCCCATAAAGGAATGATCGCCCATATTAAAAATTGAAAGCAAAGACTAAAATTAAGTTTTTCCCTTGAAAACCAGATATAAGAGATTAAGGGCTTTACAAATCAATTAGCCAAAAAACATTCAAAGCACTTTAACAAATACTCAAATAAAATTTTGTGGCCATGATGATGTTATTAAGGTAATTAAGAAGCTAGCTTTAATAATTTGAAAATGCTGCACACTTTTGATTTGTTTCATTGATTCCTAATTACAGCAACTTGTAATCTAATTATTGAAACAATCACATTCAAGTCTTCATTTATCAGTTTATAATAGCAAACATGTAAATTTTCAAATTATTGAACGAATCACACCTTCAACATTAAATACACATCAGTTAATGAATTTCAACTGTCTATTACATCTATGAACATATTGTAAATTAGTCATGAAGCTGATTGACTGTTTAAAATATTTCTATTGACTAATATCATTAGGATGACTAGGGTTTTTATTCCTTGGTAGCATAGCATGTGCTCAGATCTTCTGTATGACATTTTATGCAATTTCTATATATTCTGCAGTATGATATGTGATTAATCAAAACATAATCTTTTCATTTCAGGTTAAAGATTTCGATTTGTTGTGTGTGTGTGTGTGTACAAATACAAATACATACATACACACACACACACACACACACACACACGAACATAAAACATATCAGTGTACCATCAATTTGAGAAAGGAACTATTTTGCTCAAAAAGCATATACTTTTGTATGCAAATTTATGAAAAAATACACCCATGCTATAGGTAATAGATTGTGACAAAGTTGTGGAGGGAACCTATAGTCCCATCAGTGGTGATGAAAATCCAGAAGTACAAATGAAAGTCCAAAAACTTGTGTATATCAGTAGCTTTACACATGAAATGGTACACCAGCTTACCATTCACAGTGGATAAGGTAAGCAGACAAGATGGAGAAAATGAGTCTCCACAAAAAGAAAACATGCCAAGAGATAAGGCTACCAGAATCATGTGTATAAATAATATAACTATCATGAGAACCCCCAACAACAAACAAAGTGCACTTTAAAATAATCTATCAATAACTCAATACGATCTACCAAGAAACTAATTTCACCTATTACATTTTATTTTTATTGTATGAAAATACCTCCTATTAACGATGCATTCTAAAATGAGTTCTATACTATTTTAAGAAATAAATAAAAAAATTTGTAAGTTTGAAAATGAAAAGCATTGACTTATTTTAGTATAAAATGTTTGGGAGTAGGAGCCTAGGATTTACGTTGTCATTTCTCATTTCAAGTTACTCTTTTCTTTTAAAGAAAACTAGAAGATCAATTGATAACTGATGATTAAAATTAAGTCCCAATTTATCATCTGTTTGACTTAATCTTAAACGTCACATACAATAGGCATGTCTCTGGATTTGATCTGTCACAATTCACATACAATAAGCATGTCTAAACTACTCCAAGCCACCCACTATTGCTCAACCATCACATACAATGGGCATGTCTCTGTATTTGATTTGTCACAACTCACATACAATAGGCATGTCTAAACTACTCCAAGCCACCCATTATAGCTCATTTTATTGTGAAGCAATTATAATTTGATGCAGACAACAAAAGGACTAAATTTATACCGCATTCTCTTATATATAATTTCCATTGAAAACAAGTGTATTGAGTCAGCCATTTCTAATCCCGAATATAGCGAAGCACTAACTCAACGGCCCAGAAAAAACATTAATGTAAACATCCAACACAAACAACATCTACTCGATCCATAGTGGCACCTCAAACACTACAATCCAAGAAAGGCGCACGGGACGTCATTATCACCGCAAAGGAAAAATCAGAAAACAAAGAAATCCATAGAATGTTAATCCCGCAAAGATCAGGTAGGATAACAACAACAGGAAAAGGGAAATGGAATCGAGAATCGACCGTACCACACCAGAAGCGGTGCAAGTGGAGAAAGTGAGCTTCTGATCGTAGTTGTAGTCCCTCGTCAGAAGATCTACAGATCCAAAACCCACGACCATATCAAACAATCAAATCAAAACCAAAACAAGAACGGAAACAAACAAACAAACAAAAACACAGAGAAAGGGGAGATCGATCGATCGATCTACCTTTGGCCTTCTTGCCGATGTCAGAGTAGAGCCCCGGCCCCTTCATGATCGCGGCAAGATCGAAAGCCGGGGTTCCGTTGTCTCTCTGGCAGGGAAGAGGAGGCGAAAGGACGGGGCGAGGCGGCTCTTCTCCTAATATTGCCGTGTTTTTTGGGGTATCGAATCTAAAATCGAAATGAGTGAGGAACCAATGGCTGGAATCTTCCTGACGAAGGATGACGATGGGACGGCAAGCCCCAGAATCTTTGATAGGCCGTGGACTCGTTCGACCGGCCCTCAAGCGCCCATGGTTTGTTGTCTTTTATAGGGTGATTGGTAATAAAATTACATTCAAAAATGAAAATAACAAGAATAGGTCTTTTTTTTTTATTTACGAGAAAAATCCTTTTTTTCTCTTTTCTTTTTACCCGTACCCTTGACACATCCCACAAAATAACATCATCTAAAACAATACGATACAAAATACCAAATATGTTTTATGTACTCCTTTCTCTACTCCTTTTCCTCCTTTCCCCTCTTCTCTCTTAAGAGGTAAAATCTTAACTCTCCTTCTCCATCATCCATCGACACTTCGGCAGCGACCAACGACCATAAGGACTTCACGTCAACATCATCTCTCTCCACATTACCATTGCCTGCAAGACCCCACCACTCTTCACGTCAATGTCAATATTGTTCTTCTCGTCGTCATTGCTACATACCAAGAAATCGACATTACCAACTGTACTCCACGACATTGTTGAGACTCGTAGGTGTGATTTATTGTCCATTATCAATGATCTTCTTTGTGGATTTGAATGTGATTTGAATGAGGTATGACTTGAAATATTTGTGATATGAATGTGTGTGACAAGGAACATGATCTTCTTTGTGGATTTAATAATATTATTTGTGATATGAATCTTTGATTTGTATACTATGGAATGTTAGATTTTGTGATATGGTTTGACAATTTTGTGATTTGAAGTTTTATATGATATTTTTTACTTGATTTGTAATATGAATATTTGATCTCTATGATATGGACACAAGATTTTGTGATATGACATTGAACATGATATTTTAACTTGATCGTTGATTTTTAATACGAATCCTTGAACTGTACAATGTAGAGAAATGATTATCTCGAAGTTGCGACACAATATTGTATTATGCAGGACATGATATTTTTTTTATTCTTGCATCTTAATTATATTTCTCTTGTATTCAAATAGAATGGAGACAGATATGAGAAGTCCAAGACTTTTCAATTGAGAATTTGTAAAGTATGAAGGTGTCCACACAAAAAATTATTGAAATTCTTGAAGGACAAGATAGCTCAACAAGATGGAATAGTGTTCATACTGATAAAGTTTCAAACTTTCGTTGTATTGTTATATTATTATTCTTTAGTTATTGTCTAATAGTTTGTTTGTAATATAGGTTTCCCAAGAGAATAATCATCATCATGATCAAAAGGATGATGATCAAGCTAAAGAAGATGACCATATTGGAAAATAATAAATCAAAGAAGAAGTCCATGTTGGTTTTCTAACCCTCAATCAAAGAAGAATGCATCGTTAATTACATGGGTCTATAATCAAAGGGATGGGAAAGAAAAGATTGTCCCCTTATGTTAAGAGCTTAATTGTGAAGGGCAAAATATCAAAGAAAAATCAGGATCCTATCCTTCTCACTAATGGCCATTACAAGGTTGAAAAGGCAAAGAATATCACAAAAAGGTTTACACTTGTAAAAGACATATAATATGCAACTAATGTGGTCAAAAAAAGGTTGATTGTTGCCAATTTCTTAGATATGAAAAAAATTACTAATTTCTATGTGGATTTCTTGTAATGGATTGAAGAAAACAATCATGGTTACTTTGGTTTTGACTCCATTAATGATGAAGAAAAGAGCTCGATTGATCATCTTTTGAAAGATCCAATTAATTGATATCAAATGATTTGAAATATCTATTTTTTCAATGAATGCAAATATTTAAAGTTGATTCATGAAATATCTAATACTATAGGGATTCTATAATCTTCGTTAATGAAGTTGACTTATGACAAAGAGATGTTTGATGTTTGTTATATAGGAGGCCCATTAGAGATAGTGTAATCCAAGCATGGTTCATGTTCCTCACAAGGATGATCGACCACTGGCCATACATTCATTGGAAAGTTTATTTCATGTATTCTTATTTATCCATACATAACATATAAATGAATTTATTTCATATATGAACCTTAAATCTATTTGAAAGTATTATAACATGATTTTGCACTGTAGGATACACTTATCAACAAAAAGGATGATGTGTTTGATTTATGCCTAAATTTCAATAGAGAAGAACTAAAAAATACAGAACTCTTGTTAATAACATTATGCACCAACTTTCATTGGCATTTCGTAGTGATAGACTTTAAGAATGAAGTAATTTTTTTCTATAACTCCATGTGTATGATAATAGAGGAAGTAGTAGAAGTTGTTCCTAGTGGCTTCGATAAGATGCAAGCCCTCAATATGGAATAGCTTATTTAGATTATCAACAAGTTGTGCCAACAAATGTTGATATTCCTTATGATTCTTATTTTTTTTGGTTAATGTAGTAGATTGGTTGGTTGATGCATTGTATGAAATTCAATAGACATAAGGACATCAACTTCTGCGACTTCAAGTTCGCTTTCCTTTGTGATTATCTACAATGATCATGTGGCTCGTACGTCACACTAATACCTTTGTCTTCACTTGTATTACACTTTTGCTCTACTAATGCCTTTTGTTTTTTAATCAAGGATGGTATGTAGAGTATATGTTATGTTAGGTGCTAATCGATTTATATGTAATTAAGAAGCTAATGAACTTTTGTGACATCCAAGGTCAACCACAATATGTATCCAGAAAAGATGTATCTTGTAATTGAGACTTTATTATGTAATCTGGATAAACTGGAACTTTATGTTATTAGAGATCTTGATTGATGTGTGCTTATTCTCATGTTTTGGCTCTTGTTTTTCTCTCTGGATCTGTTCCATAAAGGTCAAACGAATAGTATAGGTGCATCTTGTCAGCAGGTACCATAGGCAAGAGTAGCCATCGAAGATTTCCAATGCGAATTACCAACGTGCAGTTCTAAATATCGTAAGACTACAACAGAAACACTGTGAACTTTGCATGCTGACACTCGCTTTTCCCACCGACACCACTGCCTTAAGCCAACATCTGTCTACCACGCTGGTGTCCAACTGCCTCTCCTATTGTGCCACCAGATGACCCGGAGGCTGTTGGGCGAAGGAGGCCTTATAAGGAGCCCAAATGTTTCCTACATGGAGACACAAGAGAAAAAAAACGAGAGAAAGCAGAGAGCAGAGAAGGGAGCAAAGGGTGAGAAGAGAGGTGAGGTGAGAGAGGAGGAGATGTTGCAGGAGAGGGGCTCCGCTGAAGATCCGTGAGTCGTTGGGAAATTTGCCAAAGGATCGTTGCTTGGGGGAGTTTTGCTAGAGGCGGAGGGTGTGTCGTCGGGGAGGAGTGAGCGCCGGTGATCCCAACTATGTATGTGTTTCCCCCTCTTATTTTCTTCCTAAAATCATAACTAAAATTGTTGGAAATGAGTAGCTAGGCATGTTCTGATAATCAGTAGCAAATGTGTGATGTTTTTCATGATTTACAAGGATTTATGATGGATTTCATGCCATCTGCATTTTCTAGTTTTCTCTATAAATGCTGTAGTGCTACTAGTAGGCAGAACCTACTAGCGCGAGTTGGCAATGAGAGGCTGCGACGGGACCAAGGCGTGCGAGTGAATAGAATTGGTCAAGGGAGTGGAGTGTCTAGCATAAGGGAATTCAGTCTCAAAAAACTTCACATGTCGTGAGATAAAGACTTTACCAATTAAGGAACACCAATATTTGTATCCCTTGTGTTGCTGACTATATCCGATGAAAATCCATCATTTCTGTGGAAAATCAAGCTTGTTAAAGTTATATGGTCGTAACCATGGAAAGCATCTGCATCCAAATGGCTTTAAGTAGTAGTAGTAATCACAGGGTCTATTGAACAACCATTGATATTATAATATCCGTAAATTCATTTTGTAATTATTTACATTTTTAATGAATTTATTCTTAGATGGGTGTTACCGTTTCGAGGCCTAATTGTATGCTTTATGATTTTAGACTCAAACCTTGTGGACTAGTTTCTATTTGTGTGTTCTTGTGTGTGGTTGGCACTATGCGTGTGGCACTATGTTGGTGGGCCGGTGTGTGGGGCCTACGTTTGTGGGTCGGTTGGTGTGACTTGCTACTAGCCTCTTGGTTGTGGTGGGTTGTTGGCTTCGTGTGGTTGTTGGCGAGGCTGGCAGCTGACGAAGCGTTGGTACGCACGTGGCTGACTGATTGTATGCATGCGGCCACTTGCTCTCTCCACGTGGCCTTTTAAGCCAAGGCTTTCCGTTATGCATGACCCGAACCTTTCCTCCTTCTCCCCACGCACTCCTTCCCCCTTCCTGAGCATGCTCGACTCCCTCTCCCTCGCCCTCACTCCCACTCCTCCATTTCCACCCTCCCTCTCCATTCCCGTCTCCCTCCCCTTTCTCCCTCACTCACCCCATTTCCCCACCTCCTCCCTCCCTCTCTCTACCTCCTCTTGATTCGGTGTGCCCAAGGATCGACGACAGCGTGCGGCAGCTCGTGGCGGTGTGTGGAGCTCCGATGGTGTGTCTCTATGGTGGAGGAAGCCTCGACGAGGATCGGAGTAGCCGATGGCACTGGTGGTTGGCCGGAGGATCGTTGGTGAACTCATTTCAGGTACGTACCTCACCTCGTATTGTAGAAAGTATGAAAAAAGGTAGAAAATGATAGGAATGCATGGAATCTAGGTAAATTTACATTCCTAGAATTTATTGTGAATTTATGGTGGTATTTATGGCCATTCATGGAGATGTGTGGTTTTGGGTCGTTTTTGACCCCTGTGGCTTCTTAAATTTGTTTCTCCTTGCATAGTGAATGGATTTTGGTTTTGTTTATGTTGATTTGGAATAAACTCAAAGATCTACAATATATGTTTTAGTTGGATTTTGTGGTGCTTGTTTTAGGAGTCCACCCTTAGGTTCCATTTTAGGCGATCTTGTGGGTAGTACCCTGGGCCATTTACTGGTTTCGCAAAAAAGGCATACCGAATTATTTCAGTATGTCGTTTTTCTATCAAATTAGGTCTTCTAGTTGAAATTCAGTCGGCCAAGCCTTCTCAGTCTACTATTTTTGGCTATGAGTATTGACCGTTGAGCTCCAGTTCGGTCGACTGGATGTATTTGGTCTACCGAACTAGAAACTTTTGGTCGACCAATTCGATTTTCGGTCTGCCATTTTGGGTGTCTACATCTATTTCGGTCAACTAATTTTGGTTGGTCTTCTGATCCAAGAGATTTTGGTATACCGATCCCATTTCTGTGTGCCAAATCAGGACCCAACTGTTTTATAAAGTGTGTCTTCCCTGGATTTCCCAGATTGTTTTACCCATTTGAGATGGGATTGTTAGCCATCAATAGTGGTCTCATGGGACGCCTGATGTGTCGTTTTGCAGAGGTTTTGAAAGAGTTTCCAAAAATATAAAATGGTTTTGAAAATGGTTTTCAAAGAGATGAGTTGGCCCGTTTTTGGAAAATGATTTTCCTAGTTTTCTATGTATGGGCTGAGACATTGTGGGATCGTGTCGTCGAGACTAGGGAATGTGTCGACATTCCTTGGTGGTCGGCTGCGTCTCCCTGGTTTAAGTCGGGGGCTTAGATACTTGAGGCTGAGAGTCGTCGGATCTTGGAGGTATGAGACTCCCTGACTGTCGTCTTAAGGCTAGGGTTGTGGTCCGCTGGTTGAGGTGTCTTGCGACATGATGGAGAGGTATGATACTCTTGTTGTCGCTGTGAGCATTAAGGCTAGTATAGGCAACGTTTACTGTGGTTTTTGGCCTATTGGGCCTAGTTGATTAGTTTTGGTGGTTTTGGAGAAAACGATTTGTAAAATGTATTTAAAGGCAAATTAATATAATTTTGTTCCAATGTTTTCATTGGGTGAGTACTGGGTGACTTTTGTTAGTCACGCTTTCTTCGTGGTTTTAAGTTGTAGGTGCAGACATGCAAATGAGTTTTAGCATAGTGCATATAGTCCGAAGTCTCATAGCCGCACATAGACCTGTCAATTGGATCGTGTCGTGTATAAACGTGTCTACTATACATATATGTTAAACCCAAACACGATCCATTTAATTATCGTGTACCTAATACTAAACCCAAGCACGTTGTCTGTTAGCGTGTATACACGACATGACCCATTAAGTACATTTTTAAGTGAATTGTGTCGTTTTGACACGATAACGATTCGATTAACACGAGTACACGTTTATTTCACGGTTACACGTTTAATACAAAATTATACGTTTAGTACACGTAAAAAAATCAAAGACAAATCAATAAATCATGAAACCAATCATTAAACAATATTTTACAAGTTCCATTGTTCCATATGTTAATATCATAAGTCTACAACATATCATAAACATCCACTATTCACAATAATGAAAGTTATAATCTATATACATGATTAGGTAACTGTAACCATGCTGGCGGAGAGATCGCAAAAAAATGCGAAAGTCGGCAAAATCACGACGGAAAAATAAAATAAAATGCAAAATACAGGAGTCGCCACCTAGTCTATTATGGAAGGCGAGGAAAACCAAATAACACATGAAAAATCATGCAATACAATAAAGAAGGTCTACGAAAAAACCAGAAATCTGAGTAAGGATCCATGTTACGTACGAGGAAGGTGTTAGGCACCCTTGTACGCCCGATAAAATCGGTCTTCTATGATTTCTCCAATGCTTATGAAATGTTGGTTTTTCAGCCTTTTGCTATATACGCCCGAGGGCGATATTGTTGAAAAATCTATTAAGTGTATTTTGATGATAACAAATGACATATGATTATTGGTTAAATAATCATTTAAGAAGATATGAGATACTCAAGCACTAAGTATAAAAATCATTTACTTAGGCATATATATGCAATATTCATA
>JAMKQA010070040.1:0-14535 GCA_024699735.1 Posidonia australis | reverse complement strand
GCGAGGACACTAACGAGGAATGTCCTCGCTATCTACTCGCTACATTTTAGCGAGGACATTTCCTCGCAAGCTCCCCGCTATATCGCCTCGTTATATTTTTACGAGGACATTTCCTCGCTAAGTCCTCGCTGCTTGTCCTCGCAAAATCTAATTTTTCTTGTAGTGTCATATTAGCATGATTAGAGTACAATCTAGGCTTAGCAAACATTCATTCAACCTCTAGCAAGCGAATCAGACTAGAAAGACCAAGTTTCTCAGGCGTACGGGGATGCTTAACACATTCCCCGTGCGTAATAGGAATCCTTACCTATCATCTGGTTTGTAGATATTTGACTTTTTCATTTGCATCTCATGTATTCATTTTTTTGTGGTTTGTTTGTGGTTTTCCTTGTCATTTCTTTAAAAGACTAGGTGGTGACTCCATTTTTTTTGTTTTTATCCTATCTTACGCCTTCACCATCCTGACATGGTTGTGGCCTCCTCCCTTTGGTGTGACTCTGTGCTCGGGGATCCTCCCTCTGGTGCGACTTCACGTCGGATCCTAGAGCGGGCATGGTCACAATCATCAAAGCCTTATTTCTACATAAGCCATTTCATTACTTATTTCCATGCTTTATTAAGGTATTTACAGGTATATTCCATATTTTTGTTCAAAAACACCTTTACTGGAACCATTCTGGGTTACTGAAAAAAACATAGGTTTCGCTGGTCATTTCCGTCGGTCGAAACCGTCACCTGGATCCGCTGGCCATTTTCGCCAGTAGGATCCGCCATTGGTTCTCGTCAGGAAATTCCATTAGGAATTTCCGCTAGAACCTTAAAAACTCAATGCAAAAAACCAGACAGAATCCATGTAGGAAAATCACCTAAAACTCCATAAAAATCCACGAGAATCACAGGAATCATTCAAGAACATCTAGGGCATGCATGAACATCATTTAACACCATTAAAACATGAGATTAACATAATTTCTATCCAGTTTTCAGAGATTACTCATATTTCACATAATCCCACACATATATTTCCTTAAAAATTCATAAATCGTTTCTCCAACATGTTAATCTTGTTTTCATGCTTCCGTGATCTTTATCACATCAAAATACACCTAGGCATGCTTTCTAGGAATTAAAAGAGGGAAGGAAACATGTACAGTTTGAGTTCCACGGCATTCCTTAGTTTTCGATGAACTCCGGCGATCACTGGTGACCCTCTCCTAGCGCGAGTACCTCGCTAGCATCACGCACTCTTCGACGACGACAAGGTCCCGATGGTCGGTGGCTCCTCCTTCCCGCTTACAGCTCTCTCTCTCTCTCACTCTCCCTCAGTCTCCCTCGTCTCTCCCTTTCTCTGTCCCTCACACGAGCCGGTGAAAGGGGTGTTTTATACACCCAAGAGTCACAAGCAGGCGGGGCAGTCGAGGTGGCAGCGCATTAGGCGCTAGTGTGATGGCTGTTCAGCGGAAAAACCGGGGTAAAAGTGTCAGGCAGCGTCTACTGTTTTTCTGACATCTTACTATTCTGGCATTTTGCCAGCATTTTTTGCCAGTAATTCTTGCTACCACTTTCCGCTTGACCCTTATTCTGGGGTCCAAAGAGAGAAGACAAGGGCTCAAACCACTCAAATCATCAGCAAACCAATCAAACATAAGCACACATTCCCATAATCATTGGGAAAACAAACCCTAAGGCATAATTTCTCATATAGATTTCAATATCAAAATACATGTCATCTCAAATTACAACCCTAGATTTTACAAGTTTGATTTGAGAAATGAAATATCAGTAGGTAATATGAATTGTAAAGATCTATTTTTATACAAACTTCTTTTATAACAACAAACTCTTATATGTTTGATATGCTACTTTATTGGCCGTTTTTATATCGTTTTATTATATCTTCTATGTATCATTTGAATTTAATCAGATAAACGTTTGTATACTTAAATATTCTATTTTTTTTTAAAATATGAATTTACTCAATTATCAGTTTACCCTATCAGTTCTATATTTTACCACGGGTAATGTGGTAGGTAATGGTAGAAACTTAGAAAATGTCGGATTATATCCACCCCATTATTTGTTAGAATTTAAAAGGTAAGAGTATGGATAAGGCTTTACCTGTCTCGTTTACAGGTCTACAAAAATCCAAAAAATCGTTTCAAATCTGCATTAAAAATCTTAAATTTTTATCTGAAAAAATATTCGATAGACCGAATTTAAATTCAAAAAAACTCGAATCGAATACAGATATACCAACATTCAATTCAAAAATATCCGAATCCGAAAATTTAATATTTTTATTTATTTATTTTAAATTAATTAATCTATTTACATGTAAAACTTAAGAAATAAGTATCCAATAACTAATAAATAAAAACTTAAATACTATCTTTGCAAAATCTAAGTACATATAAAATCCTAAAATCTAAACTTCAACGTCCCTAACATAACGAGCCATCAGCCCGACGAGCCTTCTTCCACAGTTCCACTCCTCGTCCTCCTCCGCCTCCTCCTCAACCCTCCTCCTCCTCGACTTCTCCACTCCCCTCTTTTTTGCGTCGGATCTGAGTATCTGAGCTCCTCCTCCTTCTCCACTCCTTGTCGGACGACAGGCAGAAGCCGCTTCCTCTCCTCCTCCTCCTCGCCGACAAAGGGAGCCTCACTCGGTCACTCCCCTCCGGACGACAGCGGCTTCCCCACCTCCTCCTCCACTATCCAGACAACAGCGGCTTCCCCACCTCCTCCTCCACTATCCAGACAACAGCCGCCCCTGACTGTAATCACGGCTAGTAGCTCGGTGAGTCCTTTCCTCTGCTCCTCCAATGGTCAAAGTTTGATGTTCGCGTTTCTTTTCTTGTTTTTTTTATGAAAAAGTTACAAACATGAACATTTTTTCCCTTTTTTTTCTTCTGAAATCCAACTAATGCTGAACTTCTGTTTGATAATCCTAGGGAAGGTCAGTTTTATAGAATCTATTTTTCTAGTAAAGTGAAAATCCACTTATAAAATGGTTATGTTGGTCAAATATGATTTTGTTGGTGAATGGGAGAAACAATTAATATTTGTCCATATTGTTATAATGAATTGCTTTTACATGATATTCCGTTGTTTCTTGAAAGAATAAAATATTCCTGATGAATATATATGGGTCATAGATTTGTTCTTTAACAATCAAGTTACTATCAAAGGTATACTAGTAAACAAAGGCATGAAGTGTTATTCAAGGCATGTGTATCCAATTGTTCAGAATCTATTATGGTCTGTGCTCTTTAGTGAGCTATTGCTTTATTTGGGAATGTAATAATATTCCTTTTATTGTTACTTGCTTGTATTTGGGGTGTGTGCTTTGAGTTCAGAAATGCCACTTCATGGGAATAAGAATTCCCATATATGAACAAAAATGGTATTCCATCTTCCCTCATTGAAAAGATTATTTTTCTTTGGAATGAAATCAAATACAAATGGTATTTCCTTCTTGTCATGAAAATGTATAGTTATTTGTTCATAAATCATTAAGTGTCATATAAATCTAGCATTTAAGGGGTTTACTAGTACACCTTTGTTAAAGTAACTTGATAGCTTTATCTCTAATTGTATCATACATGAATAATTTGGCTTGATAAGTAGTCATGTATGATCACATGTATGCACCTTTGCAACAAATTGCTATCTCTAATAATTTGGTTTACTATCGAAGTTACTCTAATTGTATCTCTAATTGTACACCTTTGTCGTACATGACTACCTATAAGCACATGCTGCAAAAGTATTTACATATTGACCATGTATGCTCCACACTAGGTTTCTCATAATCACCCATGTCTTTGGTTGCATTTTGTATATATCAGATATATAAGAATCAGAAAAAGGTAACATCTTTTTTCATAAAAAATGCAAATTCTCAACGAAGATTTTCCACTGAGAATTTAAAATCATTCCAGTACTAAATGTTTTAAAACCCAGACAAAGTATTCTGCATATGATTACTACCAGAATTTCAAGCTGACGGAGGCATATCCAGTGTTGATAATTCAAGTAAATTGCTGTTATCTCCATTTCAATTTGTGAATTCAAGTAAACCATTGTTGATAATTCAATTAAATTGCCGAGAATAAAACATCTTACAATAGACGTGGGGCAGAAAGGGATGAAGAACTGGGGTGCCTTGATTTATATCTTCTCATATGGTTTTTTCTTAGTCATTATGTTAGGCATTATGCTTAAAATTAACATTGCAACCTGATTTTAGCATATACTTGTATAATTGTATTATTTGTTTTGTTTTTCTAATATATCTAACCTAATCTTGGATAACATCACCAACATTATGGTTTATCTGATCATTTTATTCTTATTGTAGGAGATGAAATTTTGAAGTAGGAAGAAATTAATGTAATCGAATAAGGGTAAAATTATCTAAGTAAATTTTTTATAAGATCACATGCCTAATGGAAGCAGATCGAAGGACCTAATTGTTAAATGATTGAATTTTAAGAAGGAACATTGTAACATTTTAAACTTGAAGGGTGTAAGGTGAAATTTTCATATGGTTGAAGAAAGAAAAGTGTAATTTGTCTTTTATAATTTGACACAATACTACAAAAGATACAAATATAATCCCTGTATTAAGGATGCTCAGAAAATACAACACACAACTATGAGAAAAATAAATCCTAAACTTACACATTTAAACAAACCTTTAAACCTGGTTAAGGATCTTGTGTTCATCTACCTTCTTTTGGTCAACCTATCTATCTACTTATATAGGACTGATAGACATTGCTTCTATGTAGTACAACAGCATCCTTTTGATTAGATAGAATTAATGGAGGATTTGCTATCCTCACCTTGTCTTATATGTTGTATAAAATTTCAAGGTAGTGATGCTATCCTCTACTGTTATTCTGACCACTCTTCCTCCATGTATCCAGAAAGTAGCATTCAGAAAAGTCTCCATGATCTAAAATGACTAATAAATTTCAGTACCTTTTTCCTGTATATAGTCCACTAATTATACAAAGGAGAATCACTGACCAACTACCACTTGTTGACTATCTAGCCATGCACCTTAATTAATCGGAGTAACCCAAACTGCTCCTCTAGCTATATGGTGGGTCCCTTTCTAGGACAGATAGGCTACACAAGGAAAGTAATTGAGACCTGAAACATGAAATGTTTGGTTTACCTCAAATTCTTGTTCGATCCTAAAATTCAGTCTAATCACTGTATATTAGATTTCCTTTCTCATTTTATTTTTTCACCATGAAGAACTAGGGTGCCTTGATTTATATCTTCTCATATGGTTTTTTCTTAGTCATTATGTTAGCCATTATGCTTAAAATTAACATTGCAACTTGATTTTAGCATATACTTGTATAATTGTATTATTTGTTTTGTTTTTGTAATATGGGGTGATAAACTTTTGAAGATGTCCAAGAAAACAACTTCTACTAGTAGCAAGGATTTACAATCTAACATAGGTTATATATTCTTGTGATTGTATTCTTTTGATAAAAAAGAAACCTTGAAATGATTCAAGAGATGCACCTAATCCACACTCCCCAAAGTTTAAAAGGATGCTATCTTTTATTGCTTTTGTTACATTGAACTGGGTGAGGATTAGAGGATCTCTCCCTTTGAAAAATACGACTTCCCTAAAAATTAAAAATTAAATTGTGAAGTCGTGAACCCTTTCTGGCTATTCAAAATTCCCTTGCTCCGTTTCCATCCACTGCTGTCGTCCCAAGTCCTAGCTTTCTTGCCCCAACCAATCCTAGGCCACGTGCTCTCTCCCTCCCAGTTGCGATCGACTGTCCCCTGTTGCCGGTGCTTCTCCCACCTCCTCAAAACCTTCGGCCCTTTGTTGGCATCTTTGGGTCTTCATCGTCCTATGCATTTGGTCACGCCGACTCCTCTTCCGAAAGGTACTTGATGTTATATTTTGAAGTTATTTTGCATGCGATGGTTGGCGTCTAGAATGTTGGCATTGTTGATCTTCGTCGTTGATTATTTGAGTTAGGTTTTGATTTATTTATGATCTAGTTTCATAGGTCATGGTGTCAGATTGCTTTTTGTGATGTCAACTTGAAATTCGTTACGCAGTGGCAGTCATACAGAGAGTGTTAAACTAAGTATTTGCGTAATTTGATTGAATAAACTTTAGTGCTAGTGAACTCTATGTTCTTTTTTGCCCACCTTGTAAATTGCGAATATTGGGAAATTTTTGATATCATAAACATTTTGTAAGTTGCTTCACTTGACTTGGTTTAAATCAGTTGATGCTTTACAGGTCGTATTCCTAAATCATGGTGGGATTCAAAAATAGGTATCTGGTGATGGAGGTTCTCTTGGATCCAAACAGAGAACAAGCTCGGGAAGATCCTATAATCCTCACCCAGTTCAATGTAACAAAAGCAATAAAAGATAGCATCCTTTTGAACTTTGGGGAGTGTGGATTGGGTGCATCTCTTGGATCATTTCAAGGTTTCCTTTACATATCTCTTCAGTTAAATTTATTAGCATTTATCATTGTTTAGA
The DNA here is from genome assembly GCA_024699735.1 of Posidonia australis. Lineage (NCBI taxonomy): Eukaryota > Viridiplantae > Streptophyta > Magnoliopsida > Alismatales > Posidoniaceae > Posidonia > Posidonia australis. Next base: position 7,998 of record JAMKQA010070040.1, on the reverse strand, counting down.
AGAGCATAATCTTATATATTTTCAATTTTCCTCTTGTGTCCTGTAGTTAAGTATTTGAACCGCATTACAAAGGTCTGTATCATCAGAGCATCACGTGATGATCACCAACAAATATGGTCCGCCATTACCATGGTCAAGAGCATTGGAAATTGCCCATTATTCTTTAATTTGTTGGATTTGAGTGGTAAGTCAGCCGAGGAAACCCATGATTCATTTCTTGTAGTTTTCAATTTTTGAACTTATTAGGCTGAACATGTATGTATTTAACATATTTATGTCAACTGTATACTTCTATTGAAATTGGTTGTCTGAGTAAGATCAAAAACATCAATTGCATCAATGCATCATGGCTTGTGGTTTACATTAGCACTGTAGTTTTATGTATTCTTTCTATGTCTCAGGGGAGGAATGACGTTTCTTTAGCTTAGTTTCAGCAGGTGTTCATGATTACCAAAGATTTTGCTTATTCAGCTTAATATATTTCTTTTAGCATACTGCATATATGATTAAACAAATGTCTTTATCCACTACATATTGTAATTAAATGTTGGGTGAGTTTCACCATATCCAGCCACTAGCGAAGTTTGGTGGGAATGAACTGTTATTCAATCGTAATAGAACTGTGGATTTTGCTTTTAATTATATTCTAATTTTTTGCAAAGATGAAAATCAATTTTGATTGTTCTTTTACTTCAGGTGAACACTTAATTTTGACAGTTGACCATAATTGATGGGAAAATAATAATCCTCTTTCCTTTTTCCCTACTAGGAAGCATCAGGGCTTGTAAGAATGCAGCATTAAGGTGTGATCAAGCAAAGTTTGAACAGTATAAGGCTTTAGCTGGAGATCGCCTTACACCTGAGACCATTCAAGAATGCACCAATTGCTTTGAGAAAATCAAGGTATTGGAGCATTAGGAACAAAGCATGTTTGCTGATATGTTCTGGGAGATAATTGGTGCAGGCGTAAAATGGTTGTCACTGATAGTATTCTTTTTATGCCACAAACACTTGTCCAAGCTCAATGGTTGTTGCATACACTGCAAAATCAATTTCTTATTTCTACCACCTCTTTATTAACAGTATTCTCGATTTTTGCATTATTGTTCTTTCTGTACGACAATATACAAAAGCCTTCATTGCAGTAACATATACTATTTGCAGTGTAACACTGTTGTTGATCTTACTGAGTTGCTTGAGAGTTAATGGTGGAAGTTTGTTAGATGTTGATGTATTCTTTCAATTTTACAAGTTATTGGTTAATAACCGACCATGGACCTCCTGAGAAGAATTGGAAGCATGTCAATTTGTTATTACTGACCTGGTTGTTTATTAAGGTTGCAAATTTGACGAAGCATGAATAGCATTTCACCCGTCAATAGAAGTTTGTTGCTGAAAATCCATGTACAAAAAAATGTTGATTCGGTCTCGTCTCTTTCACGAAAGCAACCGATATCTTAAAAACCCGGATTACTCATCTCAAACTCGAGAGTTCTCAATATTTGCCCAGCTAAGCATCTTTCTTATTTAGTTGTTTAAATTCATCTGCAAGATTAGGAATTCTCTACAAGATCATGCAAGTAAACCATGCAAAGATATAAGACGCAAGTTTGAGCATCAGGGACTCTCAAGCACTTTCAGCTAGACACGTTAAAATGTTCATGGTGGTCGGTAGAAAAGCAACAAAAAAAATACTCATTAATGTACACTTCACTACAAAAAGCATTTATAACAGGTGATTACATCCTGCTAGCCACATCATCTGTTCTAGGGGGATTAAAGCACAAAATCTCGCATTGTACAGAGAGGAAATCATTTAAAAAAACACTAAGCAATTTAGAAACTGATGCGTCATTTATGTTGTTCTCAATAATCGTGTTCCTTCTCGGCACCAACAACTTGCTATTGCATGTGTCAGGTGTGGTTATTATGGAGTCAAGTTTGGACGCCAAGAAACTGATATTTCTTAAAACTGCCATCTGCTTATATGGCAGTCAATTTCGGCATTTTCTTCAGAATGGCAGCCGCTCAAGAAGGCATTCTCAACTGTATATACACATATATCTGTCACTTATTTGTGCCTTCTAGATTAGCAGTATCCACTTCCCTTTTCCAGAAACCAACACCACAGGAAGCTAAGATTGTTTGGCAAATCTATCATCACATACTGATTGCCTGACGCCCTGACCATGCTTTGCCTAATCACTTCCAAGCGGAAGTTATCTCAAGTTGCACCTCCATAATGGTCGTTAGTTGAAGCTCACCAGTAATCCCCACAGGAACAACTCCCATCCTTGAAATGATGGAATCTGTTTGTATCTCTCACAACTATCTCCCTTCCAACAATTTTTGCCATAAACTTTGTTGCAGTGTGGCAGTCCACACATACCCTAAGGTTCTTTGTAACACGAATTGTAGTTCCTGGTGGAGTACTTATGATTCCAAATGCTATTGCAAGCCTCTCGCTATGCCCACATAACATGAATTTCTTTTGCTCATCTTCTACATCATGGAGAACATCTTCTGTGTTGGGTACGTATCCTTCACGCTCCATTAACTCAGATAGCACTTTCAATGCTTCATCTATTTGGTTGTAGTATGGATGAGATTTATCATGAGCTAAGAAAGCATGTAAATTGTTTTTCACTTCAATCCAACTACAAGCAGGAGTTTTCTTTATTCCCATACCCCTCATAGCCACTATTAGGTTTGCCGCTTCCTTCCATCTGCCAGCAGCTGAGTAGATATTTGACATGAGAACATAAGAAGCCATGTTATCAGGTTCTAGCATAAATATCTTCTCTGCAACCTTTTCAGCTAATTCCGTACTTTTATGAACGCGGCAAGCAGCCAACAGTGTCGACCAGACACTTGCAGTTGGCCTAATGTGCATCTTGGAGATAAAATCATAAGCATCCTCTAGCTTTCCTGCACGTCCAAGAAGATCTGCAACTGCAGCATAATGCTCCAAACCAGGAGTTATATTGTAATCACTGGACATGCTATTGAAATAATTCCAGGCCTCATCAACCAATCCAGAATGGCTACAAGCAGTTAACACTGCTACAAAGGCGACATGATTAGGCTTTACATTTTCCATTTCCATCATCTTGAACAGATTCAAAGCTTCTTTGGCAGGGCCATGCAATGCATACCCCATGATCATGGCTGTCCAAGACACCAAATCAACAAACCTCATCCCATCAAAAATCCATCGAGCAGTTTGAACATTACCGCATTTAGCATACATGTCCACAAGTGAGCTAGCGATGAAAACATTATCTTCAAACCCTCTTCTGATCACATAGCCATGAAGCTGCCTACCCAAATGTAATGTCGTTAGATGAGCACAAGCAGGCATAATACTCGAAAAAGTAGCAGGCAATGGCTTCATTCCAGCAACGAGCATCTTCTTAAACATCCGTAACCCCTCATCAAACATCCCATTCTGCACACACGCCGCAATTATAGAATTCCAAGATATCACATCAGGCCGGGGCAGCTGCTCAAACACCCTGCGCGAGTACTCGACTCTGGTGCAATTGGCATACATATCAATCAAGCTACTCCCAATAAAAACATCCAAATCAAACCCATGTCTCATGGAGAAACCGTGAATCTCCATTCCTTTAAAAACATCCGCATATTCTGCAAATATAGGAAGTATACTGGACAAGGTGAAGGAATCAGGCTTCATACCTTCCACAGTCATCTCTTTAACCATAGCCAGAGCTCCTCTAGACATCCCATTTTCTGCAACCCCCACAATGACAGTATTCCAGGATACAAGATCCCTCTGAGGCATCGTATCGAACACCTTGCCGACGCTCTCCAAGTAAACCGGCACACCGTAATCCTCGTGCTTCCCAACATCCACACTCATCAAAATCTCATACTTGAAATCTCGAGACGACGAAGAATCAACATTCCTTCCAAGAGAACAATTGGGTATCTTTCCAACCGGGTCCCGGTCGATGCCGCAGAACTTGCAGTACATGTTCAACAGGGCATTGCCGGTGTACAGATGCGAGTCGAGACCGAGACAGACTGCAACTCCGTGGAGGGACACCCCGAGCTTGGCGTCCCGCAGGGCGGCGCATGACTTGAGCACGGAAGGGAAGACCTCATGGTCGGGGTTATGCCCGGAGGCGCGCATCCGGAGGAAGAGCGAGAGGGATTGGTGGAAGAGGCCATGGGCGGAGAAGCACCTGATGATGGTCTTCCAGGAGAGGGGGGAGGGGGAAGGGAGCGAGGTGAAGAAGCGGTGGGCGGCGTCGATGAGGCCGAGGTTGGAGTAGATGTAGAGGATCGTGGGGTCGTAGGGGGAGGAGGTGGGGGTTCGGGTGGATTTGAGGACTTGGGCGTGGAGCTGGCGGGCGTGGGAGAGGGAGGTGATGGTAGAGGGGTGCCGTAAGAGGGAGCTCAGCAGGGAGATCGTCGCGGTAGCGGCGGCGGCGGCGGCGGCGGCGGCGGCGGCGGTCGTGGCCACCATCCGAGTCTGCAAATGCTTTGGGGAGGTGCAACGTGCAAGTGTGGCAGTGACTTCCCCTCCTATTTTTGTAATTTTGAATACGAGGTTTCTTTCTTTTCTTTCCATTATTTTTCCTTTTTGTGGTAATATTAGTTGGACCCATTAAAGTAAGAAAAAATGCAGATTGCATATATTCTTGTTCATCTCATGGTCTACCTTGTATTCTAATTTCATACTCATGGAAATAGTTTTTAGTGTTCATTAAAATTGCTTGGGTATAATATAGCGACTACAATTTGAGAACTTTAGAGAAAAGATGTTCTCTTAATTGTATTGTCACGTGGTTTAAATGACAAGAACCATGCATATTTTTCCGTGAGCTAAAGTTATTATCCACTCTGGAAGGCTATAAAACAAGAACGATTCGGTTATTGCACTGTAGTTAACACTTAAATGTAAGAGATGTGGGCATGTGGCTTTTAGGCATAGGATTGGCACGATTCGCATTGAATAAAGTTTTCAAATTGAAAATATAGCGTATACAACTATCACACATACAATCCCATGAACCTTCTTCTTTTTTTTATTGCAACCTCACTTTGCCATGCATTGATATAGGAATTACGAATCACATCATGGTCCCAAGAATTAGAATCTATTCGACTTAAAGTTGAACTGGGAAACACCAAAGAATGGGTAAGATCTGATTACAAAATTCTACCCTGTAATCAAAAGGTTATGGTACGATTCCACCACAATCATACTTGACCTGGATTGGACGTGATCTCATTTAGGATCCAATTAGTGTGTTTGAACATGACTCGAACGACGTGTGTGTGTATATATATATATATATAAAATCACACAACCACAAATAATTGGTGACCGTGTTGAAAAGAATATTATCGTTATGAGAAAAATGTAATTGATGACGCATATGTAATCAACCATCCATATGGCCGTACCTATTTTTGACAAAAGCTATTATTGCATTATAACAAAAAGGTTGTGCTAAATAATCTTCAAAGAGAAAGGGGATAGCACACACATACGAATCCTTGACATGCATACAATCATACACGAATCCTTGACATGCATAAATGATACAACTAGTCATCATAAAGGAGATTCTCAAATGAAAACATGCACGACACACGTCCAAGTTGGCATGCACGTCTACAGACTACAGTCCAGTAAAGTAATTAATTAGTCTTTGAAAATGCAACATATATATGCTGAAAACAAGTCTCATAATCAACTCTCTGATAAGAGATAACAAACCCTGCATTAATCTTCCTTCCACCAACCTCTTCTAGCGTTTCATTCTTCCTTCAACCACTGGTGCTACGGGTGGCACAATCGGTCCCTGCCATCCTGCAATCAAACACCAACTGCTCTAAGAATCTTGAATGCATAGAGAACGATCGCATACAAGAAATGAGATGACGGCCTTACCATTTCTAGGGTCATCAAGCCCACGGTTCTTAAGCTCTCTATACTCCTGACACAAAGCGCAGTATTCGAAGCAGCAGTGGACAAGACAATCCGAGCACGGCGTCTCCTCCAGGAAGTGCTGTCCCCGGAGCTTGGACCTGTAGAAGCACGAGTACAGACACGGCCACCCCGTCAAGCACATGATCAGTGCGTACAACCCCGCACTCGCCCAACACGCTGCACCAAAAAACACACACACCGTCACAAGACAACAATAGACATGGCTTGTGCAAGTGCAACAACTGTGCTCTCACATGTCGTTCCCCCGTCGACGACCACCGCGATCCTACCGAAGGTCACACACGGGCAGAGGCACGTCAGGCAACCTACATGCATATCCATGCCACAAAGAGATCGCAATTGATCAGAATGAAGCACTGGTTATATGTAAAGTTGAGGAACAAGGGATTGGTCATGTATTAACAGTTGCCAATGTCGTCTGAGCAGTCACAGAGGCCGGTGGACCACTTGGCCGGGACCTGGGACGTGTCCTGCTGGATTTTGAACACCGGTTGGCCGGTGAAGTGGATATCTGTGGAGGGAGGAGCAGTAGTGGTTGGGATGCGCGTGGTGGTCGACGGTGGAGGTTGTACTGCTGGTGGTGCCATTGGTGGTGCGGCGGGTGGTGACGGCCTGTGGGTGGCGGAGGGGTACATGGTGGACGGTGGGAGTGAGGGAGGAAATTGAGGGATCACAAATGAGTGTTTGCAGTTATCAGCGACTGCAACTGCAAACAGAAGGTGGCGATATTTGAGAGAAATACCGTGGGGTAGTTTATGTCGTATTACCAACTGCTCATCTTATGCGGATCCGGATCCTTCCACCCGACAAGAGTGATCCGAAATTGACAAAGAACATCATGTATGATTCCCATTGACATGTGGTCATAAGGCGAAACATCATCTTGATATCTTATTAACTTATGATACTAATTAGGAAGCTTAACATGTGGTCATAAGGCGTAACCTTTTTAATTAGTGTTAACATGCAAAAAAAAAACCCACACGATGCGTAGGAAGAAAAAAAGAAGAAGAGAAAATAAAAAAAACATGTAAATTTATATGGTATGAGAAAAACATTTTCCTAATGCAAAGGTAAAATCAAAATGAAAATATTATAAAGAATTTAATTGTGAAACATGAATTAATTACTAATTGTTTGAAGTCAAACAATGTATGATTTGACCACAAATTAAAATAATTTATAGATTTATTTTTTTGCTTAAGGAGAGAAAGATAAAACGCTAATAGAAGGTAATAAATAGAAGAAAAAGATCAGCAAACGAAATGAGCTGTAATAGAACCACTTAGACAAAGAGAGAGAGAAAGAGATGATTATCTTTATTTAATAGGAAATAGAAATAAATAGAGAATAAATAAGAAAAAGGTGTAGAGGGAGAAAAGAAAATATTTAAATAAAAAACATGGTAGAATAATAAAATTACAACAAAAATCTAAAATAATGGAATGACAATAGCATAGATTGTAACTTAATCATAAAAATATTTTTTTTATAAATTTTTAATGTAAAAAAATTTATATCATAGAGGGGATTCTTAATTTGTCATAGGCACACATGTGCACACAAAACAAAAAAAATAGAATTAGTTTTGTGAAATTAAAAAAATTTAAAATTTAAAAACCACATAGAAAAATAATTAATTTAGTGAACCCAAAAGGAAAAAAACTTAAATTTAAGAAACCCACACGAATAGAAAACCAAAAAGTTAGTTACTTATTGGATTCAATAAAAGAAATATATAATTACAAATAAAATAGATAAATCTCATGTAAATGGAATGAATGAACACACATAATGTAACATCTGTGTCTGTTTTTCCATTTAATATAAACCATGGAATTTCTTGTGATTATTTGTGTATGGTTTATTAATGGTAAATCCAGATTGTGTTTGTTGGCTGTGGTCTCTCCCTGTGTTTTGTGCCTCTGGTTTCTCCTTTGTGGTGTGACTTCTTTGGCTTGTGGGTCTGTTGTGCAATTGGGACCCAAGTTTGGGGGTGAGACCCATTTGAG
>JAMKQA010070038.1:0-17386 GCA_024699735.1 Posidonia australis | reverse complement strand
TATTTCAACATCCCTTCTCGATTGTTTTTTCAATAGTGCACATTTTTTACAAGGACATATAATCCTTCCATCACTTTCCACAATACCTAGACCTTGATAATAAGCAAATTCCACAAACTCCTGAACCCCATTCAAAAAACTCATACACACTTCTCCATCCACGACTCGTGTATACATCCAATCACGATAACAAGACATTTCTCTTTACAAAAGAAAGGAAAAATCTGGAATAAAGCCAGAATTGTATATTTTGGCATAAGAATATATACCAACTAGACGGAAGTGTAACACCTGGAAAACCTATCGTTTGGCAAAGGAATAAGCTATTACATTTTAAGAACAATTAAATTTTCACAAGAATAACATGGAAATTACATTAGTATTTATTTCAAATTAAGATTGAATCCTAATTTTGAACCAAAGTTGACTACCACACGATCTATTCCTCTATCCCAGGAGTCATGACTCTTTCACCTACTATTTATAGTAGTGCAAAATGAGGGGAAATTTCCCTTCAGGCTTCTTTTCTCCTTCACGTGTGTGTGTGTATGTATACATCTCATGTATTATTATTATTATTTCTACATGCTGGAAAATGAGTTTAATTTACAAGGTAATTCCAAGTGAAATCATAAAATCTCTGCCTTTTAGCAAAAAACAAACCCATGGATGCAAATTATTCTTATCACACTGATCCTAGGATGTCATCAATGGCCACAAGCTCCATATTGCATTAACTATAGGTTTTATCAAAAAGTATATATGAAAAAATAATGCATTTTTATAATCATATTTGCCAAAAAAAAAACCTCATTTTTTAGCAAATATTTGTTGTAGTAGTTCAACTAACATTGAGATCTACTTGTGTGATATTATTAACTTGGTCAAGTTCAGTAGCCAAGATAATTACATGAACTTCAAGAAAATAAACAATTCTTCAAGTATTGCAAACAATCCAAAAGATGATAGTTAACAAAGTTAATATAGATACATTGAAAACAAAGAGAATAATAAAAGTTGATAGTCCAGAAAAAAAAAACACTTGGCAATTTGCGAATTTTGGACTAATACTGCAACTACAATAATGTGAAAATGGCCAATAGTTTCCGACATGTTTTCTAAAAATATGAACTTCATGACATACAATGCTACCAAAGTTGTTCGCCCCTTAAACACATGTTTTGATCCAAACACACGACTTAATTGTACAGGTATTCATTTAACAGACTTGAAAAATCAAAGGATCTCTAGAATAGAAGGACGATCACACGAAATCGCAAAGCATCATCGTACAACTAAAAAACTCCAACGGAAGATAAGTTCTTCTCTGAAGCAACATTTTCCAAATTAAATCGGGGGAGGGGGGACAAGGGCGGACCTGTAAGATGCGGACTGCAGGACGACGGACGACGGCGGACCTGTAAGATGCGGCTGTGCGAGAGAGAGGAGGAGGATTTCGGAGGAGGAGGCATTGCAGTGGAGGAGGAGGAGGAGCATGGAAGAGGTTGCGTCCGGCAGCACGGAAGAGGTTGCGTCCGGCAGCAGCGGTGGAGGCGGAGGAGGAGCATGGAAGAGGAGGAGGAGGATGGGTAAAATTTGGGTAATAAAGAAAAGAAAACGACCCTATGCGTCGATATTTTAGATCTGATTTAGCGAGGGAAAATAGCGAGGACATTTCCTCGCTATGTCCTCGCTAATAAAAAGCGAGGACATTGCGAGAAGGATTCCTCGCTAAATACTCAGAAAATTATTGCGAGAAATACTCCTCGCTAATTCCCCGCTATATGTCCTCTCCATATGTTTGCGAGGTCGTTCCTCACTAAGTCATTGCTATTTTTTCTCGCAAAATGTAGATTTTCTTGTAGTGTAGAGAGTCGCAAAATCTAAAGACTAACCCTAAGAATAGAAACCTGGGTTACGGGCCCCTCTTTAGAGAGACAAACTCACAATCTAGGCCCTCTTGGTGAACCCTAATGACAGGCAAAGAGCGGTACCAAAGCCAAAATCCTATTGTGTGAACCTCTAGTTCAATCCTCTGGTTCTAGTTCTCGGTCCAACATTAGCACGAACATCTTCCTCAAGTTCCTTTTACATTGAGTCAGTGTCTCCTTTACCTTTTTTTTTGACATTTTGTAGTTGGGTATTGCGTAGTGATACGTGGAGTTTGTATTTTCTTTTTCTTTTTCTTTTTATTTTTCTTTTTTTGGTTGATTGTAATAAACAATAAAAAGAGACTAGTGGATGCTATCTGAGGTTCAACAGACATTGTTGAGATTACACGACGACCTGTTTGACGTGACTCCCACATCGTGCACAACCCAAACTACCACACATGGCCGCCTCAACAAGGACAGCAACATACACATATATATATATTTATATACATTTATATTTATATATATATATATATATACACACACACACACACATATATATATATACATATATATACACACACACACACACACACACACACATATATATATGCTCCGTGCCTAATGGATGTAGTGCACAAATCAATGCTGGCTAGAGAAAGGGTTAGTATTCTTGTTACGCATGGGGAAGGGGTTGGGCACCCCCATGCGCCCGAGGAACTCTGTCTTCTTAGGTTTCCTACTTGCTACATGGCCTATTGGGGAAAATAATCCTCATTCAGGACAATGTCGGCATTGTTAAGCCTGTTAATGTACGCTCTCGGGCGATGGATAGCCAAATCAATTCAAAATCGTTGAAATCTGAAGAAATCCAGGAAACGATGTGAAAACCAAACTTGAAATGAGTTAGAGATGCATGCACGATGATAGGAAGGAGGCACTAGAAAGATGCATGAAAAAGTATAACAAATTGTGCAAAATGCATGTGAGAGTGTGAAAATGTGAATTCCAGGGGCTTTTGTGCAATAATCCAAAATCCTAACTGAAAACTGAAATTCTGAAGCTAAATCATCAAAAACACATGGAAAAACACATTTCATATAATTTTGAAGAAATCTATGGTCCAATGTGCAAAACTGTGCATTTTTTGTCAAATTGAAGATTCCTAGGGGTTAAATTGCAATTTTGCCATTAAAACATGTATTTAATGCAATTCTATGGAAATTCTGGGTAAAATACGCAAGAAAAAGAGTCCATATTTAAAACAGAAATTTCCAAGGACTGGCATGCAAATTTACCCTAAAAAACATGCATTCAGTGAGAAATCTGTAAAATTTAGGGGCTAAAATGCAATTTTGTTTACATTTGAGCAAATATTTAAATTCCCATGGTTTAATTCGCAATTTTAACACAGAAATATGCATTCAGAAGAATTTCAGTAAAGCTTAGGGTTTTTTATGCAAGAATGCTGGATTTAAATGCATGAAAAGAAACTCTAGGGGTTTTTATTAACTTTTAAGCTTGGAAAACATTTTTAAGAACTTACAAGGGTCACATTGCAATATTTTCAAATCAAACTTTATTCAAACGATTTAAAAAAAACTGCAAGGACCTAATTGTAAGAAAAAAGACCTACTTGTAAGAAAAGAAGGACCTATCTGTAAGAAAACAAAAGTTACATAAATTATTTAGAAGAAAAACTATTTTTTATTTTCTTTTAATGAAAAGAAGGACCTTACTCGATGATCTGTTCATGAGGCTTTTATTGGAAGAGGGTGGGTCAGTCCCTCAAAGGTGTGACTTTATTGAGCGCATACTCCAACTCCTCTCCAAGGTACGATAAGGGTAGAGCTACAATGCACGCCCCTCATTCTTGGGCTGACTTCTGTCTTCACCTTCTTTCTTCTCTATTCTTTTATGCCCTTATGAATGTATGTTTTCTTTTCTAGCTCACACTCTCAGTCACCCCTAACATTTTATCTCCCTCTTGGAGGTGCAAGATCCTTGCGGAGCATGGACATTTGCCTGGCTTTGATGTTTGGTGGCTCCCTTGCCAACTTGGTTGTCTAAGTAGTGACAACTGAGGAGGGATAATCCACTCTAACATTGGCGAGCTTTTCCAATTTTCCATCATCAGGTAGGATGTTATTGACAAGCAAACTACCCTTTCTAATTGTTCTTGATGTTTTTCCTATTTTGTGTTTTTCTCTTTTTTTCAACTTTTGTGCTTTTTCTATTTATATTTTGTGTTTTGATATATGGTGATGCAAAAAGAAAAACAAAGGGAACAAAGGAAAAGGATACAGCTCCATGCCTTGTTATTGTTGTTTTGTCGATGCAATTGGGGTTCATAGTTACTCCTTGCAGTGCCACTGGAAATCGGAATGAAGGCAGATGTATCCAAGGCTATCAAAAGCATTATTGGAACTGAGACTGTCACTGTGAATGCTGAATCTGCTGGTGACATTAAAACTGTATCTCTGTTGGAGTTGACATTTGCTGTGACGGCTGTCTCCTACTTGATCCAGGGTATTTGCACATGTTGGGTTAGATCGGTGCATGGCAAATTGGCAAACTTTAGATTAGATCCCCTGCAAAGGAACAAGAACAAGAGTGGCACACATGAGTGTCGCCAGACAGAATTGAGAAAAGAAAAGAGGACAAACTAGGCAAATGAGGAAGAAGAACAAGAGTGGCATACATGTGTGCTACCAAACAGAAGCTGAGAGAGGACAAACTAGGCAATTGAGGTCTGATGGATTCCCCAGGAAAGAACTGAGAGAAAGAGGAAAAACCTCTGAAGTTCAAGTATCCTCGGAGCTTGCTGGCTCGACACGGTAAGGTCAGCTATTCTAGGGTGTGCATGTGTGTGTGCAAGCGTGTGTGTAGGTGTATATGTGTGCTGCCTCCTTTGTGTTGACGACAATGTCCCCATTGTTAATCAAATCTTGGGCAACATTCCACAGAGTAAAACACTTGTTCGTCGAATGTCCACGGGTGCAGTGGAATTGGCAGAACAAGTTAGTCTTAAACCATCAGGAAGCGGGTACGATGGTGGACGAACCTCCGATAGCTGTAGGAATGACGCAACTTTGGGAAAGATGTCGCTCAATGAATCCCCGAGTGGGGTGAACTCTCTTTCCTTATGGCGAGGCCTCCTCTGCCGTTGTTGCTGCCCTTGCTAAACTAGCACGACACAACATGTTGGTTCAACTATGGTACGTGAATGTGTAATGTGTGCTGAACTAGATGCTGATGAGGATAAGGATGTGGGTGTTGTGCCTCATGTGTCAACAACAATAGTCCCACTGTCGATCATTGTTTGAACGACATCCCGCAGAGTGTGACAATTATTAGTCGAATGGCCCGGGGCTTGATGATAATCATAGTATACGTTCGTGTCGTACCATCGAGGGAGTGGAGTTGGTGGGTGACGCGGATCCAGGAGTCTCAGAAGCGACACAACACAAGGAGAAACAGTGCTTAGCGACTCGCTTAGTGGAGTGTAGTCACTTTCAATGCGACAGCCTCGTTTCTCCTTAGGTTGTTGTCCTTGTTGAGCCGATGTAATGTGACGCACCAGCTTGATAGTGGGAGGTGTGCGCCTAGTGTGCGGTGATGACCTACGTGTTGGGACCTGATCGTAATGTTGAGGTGGGTTTTGAGTATGTTGTGCTATGTGTGGTGTTGAGCACGAGAGCAACAGCCGCAGCACCAGTACAGCACCGAGTGACGGACTCGAGAAATGTTGTACTCTCGCACAACTAATGGGTTGATTCTTAAGTGATTGTGATGCATGCTATGACCAATGCAGTTGTGGCAGGAGGAAGAGATAATGCCTCTATCGTCTAAGCGGTGTAATGCTAAGGTGATGGTACGGGTGATAGTGTAGTGGGGTGAGCCTGCAATGCTATAGTGGTCTGCACTGGAACCTCAGAGGTCGAAAGAGGAGGACTCTCAACAGGATCAAGAGAAAGGGCCATGCGCTTGAACCCTAGGGCCAAAGCTCTCAAGTACTGAGCTTGTGTGGCCAAAGACCCATCAAAAGAAAGGTCAAAAGGCAAGAGTGAAACAGGAATGGCCTCTAAAATAGATGAAACCGCAGCTAGTTGATCTCCTGAAACAGGAGGGCCCAAGAGATAGGGTGTAGCTGGCAGAACCTTTGGGACCTATGTGGTTGTCACCGTGATCGAATCAGTGATGGGCCCTAGACCATCTTGTGTCTGCCATTGTCCCAGAAGAGGGGATAAGGATCCTCTATGATTCCCAAATAGGGACGCACAGAGGAAAGAAGAAGCAGTCAAAGTGAGAGAAGGAGGATCTAAGTGTGGGTCCCCCTTCAAAACAATAATCGGAGGCTTGTGGGTCTGCGGGGCCATGGCTACCACAAGCGAAATAAAAGGAGCTATGGTAAAAGACAAACGCACGATCTCTAAGACGAACTACAATCAAAAAGTGACCAATAGCTTGGAAAAGGCAAGAGAAAACAACCACAGGATGCCGCCTGCGACAGAGACACCCGAGCTCCTAGGTAAGGACCTCGCAACAAGCTACCTGGTAAAACAGGCAAGAGAAACAGGTATCAAAACCTGAACAACGATGCAAAGACAAATGTGAGTTATTAAAGTGGCATGCCATGACACACAATGCAGATAAATGTCCTAAAATGCACTCTCTCACCATGCATGTCCCATATGGGGTTAACCACACGGGACACACCCATGGGTTTTAGGTTTTGATTCTGGCTAGAAAAGTAAAGTTCCCGTTCTAAATCCTGGCCAAAGCCCAGGCAGTGAACGGGTGGTGCGTTGGTGGCCTCGTCTCCTATAGTAGCATGGAGCTGTACCCTTTACTAGCACCAACACAACCCTAGAAAAAGGGGGGACAAACTAGCAACACGTCCTATGCCAAAGCTATAGAACTGGCTACTAGAATTGCCTTTCGCAAACTGTGGGTGGACACAGAGGAGAGGATCTGTGCTTTCTAAAATGATCATTCATGCAATATGCTTTTGTGTCTTTTACTTGCGTTTTATTAAACCATGGGAATTGTGAGCATTTGTCTCTAGTTATGCTTTATTATTTGTTTATCTGAGTTTGTGTGTTTTATTTTAACCAGATAGGGAAGCAAACACGTCCTTACTCTCCTAATCATGGCAAATACAAATAAAGAGAAGAAAACACACAATCATGGCATCTAAAAAGTCAATCAACCAGCAAAAGGCATGAACATGGCATGTGCTGGTGTAGTGCTCACAAGTAGGTGAATAAAAGCAAGTATCGACAAAAAAAGTATGAATTAGGTCATGTGCATGTGCAGTGGCATAGCAATAGTGTAAAAAGGCACAAAAAGGTATGTTCAGTCAAATATGTACAAGCAAACAGAACAAGCAAACAAGCACAAAGCATATAGACCAAAGACAAGCAAGAAAACCAAAATGAAAACCAGAATTTGGTTATCCCCAGTGGAGTCGCCAGTTCTTGTGACCATGCTAGTGGAATCCTGCATAGCTCTCCTTACCAGTGCGTGGAAGCACACAAGGAATCCCGATACGGTCACGACAAAGATGGTGAATCCGAAGAAGAAGACTAAACTCGGACACACCAAGGAAAGATAAGAAAGGATAAGGAAATGAGTCACCACTTAGTCTTTTAATGGAAAGACGAAGAAAACCAAACACGAAAGAAAACCAAGAAGAAAACAAGATGAAGAAAAATGTATGCTCTGTGCCTAATGGATGTAGTGCACAAATCAATGCGGGCCAGAGAAAGGGTAAGGATTCTTGTTAAGCATGGGGAAGGGGTTAGGCACCCCCTGCGCCCAAGGAACTCAGTCTTTCTAGATTTCTTACTTGCTACATGGTCCATTGGGTGTATGCTTGCCTATTTTGAATACACATGCTAAGGATGACTAGAAAACATGCCAAATCAAAGAGAAGAAATAAATAAAAGGCAAAAAAATAATCCGAGGGACAAATGTAGGCATTGAGAATGCCGCTTTACTTTACGCCCGTGGGCCATGAGGAAAATCATGAAAATCGAGAAACTCTCAAAAAGCGACACGTAAATCAATGGAAACTTGAAGAAATCTGAGAAAATCAAATTGGGGAAAATAATCCTCATTCGGGACAATGTCGGCATTGTTAAGCCTGTTAATGTACGCCCTCGGGCGATGGAAAGCCAAATCAAATCAAAATTACAGAAATCAAAAGAAATCCAGGAAACGATATGAAAATCATACTTGAAATGAGTTAGAGATGCATGCATGATGAAAGGAAGGAGGCATAAGAAAATATGCATGAAAAAGTACAACAAAATGTGCAAAATGCATGTGAGCGTAAAAATGTGAATTCCAGGGGCTTTTGTGCAAAAATCCCAAATCTTGAATGAAAATTAAAATTTTGAAGCTAAATCATCAAAAACACATGAAAAAACACATTTCATGTAATTTTGAGGAAATCTAGGGTCAAATGTGCAAAACTGTTCATTAATGGTCAAATTGAAGATTCCTAAGGGTTAAAATGCAATTTTGCCATTAAAACATGTATTTAATGCAATTCTGTGGAAATTCTGGGTAAAATATGCAAGAAAAAGAGTTCATGTTTGAAAATACAAATTTCCAAGGACTGACATGCAAATTTACCCTAAAAAACATGCATTCAGTGAGAAATATGTAAAATTCAGTGGCTAAAATGCAATTTTGGTCGCATTTGAGCAAATATTTAAATTCCCAGGGTTAAATTTGCAATTTTGACACAAAAATATACATTCAGAAGAATTTCAGTAAAGCTCAAGGGTTTTTTATGCAAAAAATGCTAGATTTAAATGCATGAAAAGAAACTCTAGGAGTTTTTGTCAAACTTTTAAGCCTGGAAAACATTTTTAAGAACTTACAGGGGTCACATTGCAATATTTTCAAATCAAACTTTATTCAAACGATTTAAAAAAAACTGCAAGGACCTAATTGTAAGAAAAAAGGACCTACTTGTAAGAAAAGAAGGACCTATCTGTAGGAAAACAAAAGTTACAGAAATTATTCAGAAGAAAAACTATTTTTTATTTTTTTTTTAAAGAAAAGGAATCAACGGCCACCGATGACGGAACTCCACCGTCGACGACCACCGGAGGGGGCTCTCACAAGCTACCCCATGGCCTAATCTAGGATCAGACCTCACGGGGAGTAAGAAGAGGAGGAGAAGGAAAGATCCAATGGTCTGGATCGATGGTCCAACGGCTGGAGTGGGCCTCCCACCTCCCTCGCCATCGGGGCTGCTCCGGTGATAGCGTCGGAGAAGAAAGAGGCTCCAGAGATTGCGATGCGGTGATCCAGGAGGCTTGGGGACTTTGAGAGGATGATTTCCCCTCAACTTGCCGTAAGAATCAAGCCTTTCCCTTCCCTCTTGGTTGAGTTGTAGCAGTGCCCGGCGACGGCGGTGGTGGAGATGACTTGGGGCTCGATTCAGGGCCTTGGCTGCTTTGGTGAGTTGGAGAAGTGTTGGAGGACATTTCCCAGAGGTCAGCGGATCGTGGTGGAGCGTAGAGCATCGGGTCGCATTCTCTGCAACCCTTCTTCTCCAGTGACGGCAGATGCGACTCTGGCAAGCTTCCACTGAAGGCTTGTAGGGGGATCGACAGGGCATCCAGAGTATTGGAGAAGCTTGAGGAACACCAGGGGAGGATGACCGCAGGCTTTGGGGCACGATTGGAGCAGCAGATTCATTCCCCCACCTAAGTCACCAGAAAACAGCTCCAGCGAGACTAAAAACTCTGATTCCAGCTAGAGAAAACCTTTGGCATGTCTGGAATCGCTCAGGGAAGATGGAGGGAGACAAGAGAAGCTAAAATTGAAATAAATTGAGGTCTGTAGAGGGCGTATTTGGTCTGGCAGTGGAGTTGACTGTCGGAGCTCGCCGGAGATGGCTAGAAACTCTAATTTCTCTCCTCCACGAGCTTCCTCTCTCTTCCTAGAACTCTATGGTTGCTCTGGTTGGGAGAAAAAGGCTTGGGGAGCTCTCCACTCAAAATTTTCCAAATCCCCCAATTCACTTGCAAATGAGGGCTATTTATAGGCTTCCAAATGGCTTGGTTGGTTGTTATGGTTAGAGTGGGAGGTGGTTAGAGTGATGTGGGAAGTGGTTAAGGTGGTTAAGAAGAGGTGGGAATTGATTAAGGTGGTTGTAGTGAAGTGGGAAGTGGTTAAGGTTGTTAGAGTAAAGTGGAAAGTTGTTAAGGTTGTTGGGGTTTGACTTATGGCTTAAGGTTTGACTTATTGTTTAGGGTTTGACTTACAGTTTGACCTAGGTTTTAGGATTTAGATTAGGGTTTTGAATTTGGTTTAGGTCTTAACCTAGGGTTTAAGGTTTGGATTAGGGTTTAACCTAGGTTTTAGGGTTTATTAAAGGTTTTATGGTTTTGTATAGTTTTTTAGGATTTTTCTATGGTTTTCAGGATTTTAGGATGTTTTTAGGGTTTGTTAAGGTTTGTATGGTTTATTTAGGGTTTTATGGTTTTTCTTAGTTTTGTAGGGCTTTTTAGGGTCCTGTTAGGGTTTGGTCCATTTGCAAGCATATTGGGGTGTCTACACTTTGTGTAAACATTCCGATTTTGCAGTCACTTGATAGCAGGTACCTCTGGAAAGCTGCTCTCGTTGCAACCACCACACCTAAACCCTAACTCCACCAAAACCTGAAACTCTCAAGCTCACTCAAGTCCACACAAACCCACTCTAACTTAATCAAAGCAAAAACCAATAATTACGAATCAAAACCAAACAAAATTCATTTAAAACACTTAAAATCCAAATTAATCAAGTGAAAACCCTAATCAAAGTCAAAATCAAATAAAATCCATTTAATCCACTTAAAATCCAAATTAATCAAGTGAAAACCCTAATTAAAATCAAAATCAAATAAAATCCATTTAAACCGCTTTAATCCATTTGAATTCAAGGAAAAAACCTAAATTAAACTCAAAACCCTAATTTAAAATCACTTATTTAAGCTAAAACCCTAAATTAAACTAAGAACTCTAATTAAAACAAAAAAACCCTAATTCAATTAAAAACCAAAACCCAAAAACCCTAATTAAAATTAAAACTCTAATTAAAACACAAAAACCCAAATTAATCTAAAAACCTTAATTAAACTCAAAACCCTAATTAAAAACCAAAACCCTAAAACCCTAAAAAAATTAAAATTCTAAAAACCCCAAAGTAATTAAAATCCTAAAAAACCCTAATTTAAAACCAATTAATTAACCATAAATCACAAAATTAAGAATTTAATTATAATCATACACCTAATTAAAAACCTAAAAGAAAATAACCCTAAAATAACTAAAAAACCTAAAACCTAGAAAAAGCCCAAAACAAAAGCCCACAACCCATTATGCAGCTAAACCCAACCAAAACCAAATGTGATTAAAAACTTAGGAAACAGAAAAATAAATCCACAGTCCACTCTCCCATGATCTCTCCTTCCCCATGAAACACCAATGTAGGCCACGATCCCAACCCCCGACTTCCACCTCTCTTCCAGCGTTAAAAACCAATTGAAAAACCAACAGCAAGAGAAAAAAGAGGGAGGAACGAAGGGAGCACTGGAAACCAAAGGAGGGAGAGCCTGACAGACCCCCATTCGAGCCCCCGAAAGCCTGACCATCTTCCCCTCATCCAAATCACCTCCCTTAATCCCTTTGCAACCCAGAAAACCTGACCACCATCGCCAGAGCACCGTTGGACTTCCAACGGGAGACACCACGCCCAGGTAATTCTCTGCCCCTCTCCATCTAATAGTCATTGCATAATCTACTTAGACCTTTGTCATAGCATTTAGGACTGATTTGTACACTGTGAGCCACTTGTCACGTCGTCACCTTCTTCTCTGTTGGTGGGTTCACCATCAGAGGTGATGCCAAGGGCCTCTTGGCTTGGGACGAGCTCTCGACGCCTCCCCACATCTCCTCCCTTTTCCTCCTTGTGCCTCTGTCACTCAGAGGAGGATTCCTGGCCTCCTATGGCTAGACGACTGGCATCGTTGCTAGTGCACCCATCGTCAGAGCCTGAGATGTGCTGAGCACTCCAAGCCACTCAAATCTTGCTCGCAACTTCCAGAAGCACCGCCTCGGTCCCCAGGAGTTTTCTCAATCATTGCGCGCACTCCACTACTGCTGCAACTCCACCTCCGCCATCGCTTGAAACTACTGCTGGAGACCGAGATGAGTGGCGCAACCCAGGCTGCCTCGATCATTCCCGACACCCCAAGAAGCTTCTCAATGCCACCCTCAAGCTTACTGGACCCTCCGTTCGCCATTTGAACTCCCGTAGGACCGTCACCCGCGAAGTTCACCGCCGCTAGAAGAGAACGGCTGGGGGTGATGTCAACCTGCCATTCGGGCCGCTGGATGGATCATCGACGCCATTAGATCCCCTCCTCTCCTCCACATCTTGTTGTTCCTTCACTCCGATGAAGGATCGGTCGACAGGGAGGCCCTAGATGGCCTCCCTAGTCCTCTCTCGCTGGTGGCTATTGTTTTTTTATTTTATATTACCTTTTATCCCTTGAGTTTTTTTAGAACGTTACAATTCAGTCCTTACATTTTATACTTTAACCCCTAGATTTTTAATTAATGTTTCATTTCTTTTCTTTTTCTGTAAATATTGCATCAAGTCCCATGAACTTTCTTCTTTTCATTCTGTCTAGTGAAAATTTGTTTTATTAAAATTAAGTCCCTGAAATCATGTTTTATTTATAATTAAGTCCTAGAATTTTGCATTTTGCCCCAGAATTCTTTGAAATGAATTTTCTTGGTAAAATTTGCATCCAAAACCCTAAAGTCATCCATAATTACACTGATAATGTAAAATACTTGATTTCTATTGCACTTTGGTCCTGATATTTTGCATGTTAGCCCCTGAACTCATTCCATAATGTTTTTTGGGCATGAACAGTTACATCCAGGCCCCTAAATTATTTTAAATCATTAATCATGGTTTTAATTGTATTTTAAATCACATTTTGGTATGTTTATTGATCACATGTCCTTGTAAATCACCACTTGAATAGAGTTTTCATCAGAAACCATGTTTGAAATATAAATGAATTTCTGATTTCACATTTTAGTTAGATTCGCACTTTATGTGTGAATTTTGCACAGTAGACCTTAAATTTTCAAGAAATAGCCAAAAGTGCAATTTTCACACATGTCACTCCACATTATCACATTTTCTTTAAATTCTTCATCCTAACATTAAGATAAGACTTTTCGAGCACATTTTAACCATGATTTCCCCCCCCCCCCTTTTGTGAATTTTGCACATTAGACCCTGAGCTTTAAGGAAATTACCAAGGATCAATTCTCATACATCTCAGTGCCACATTTTCCTTTGATCCATCATCTGCATACTAGGATAGAAGTCACTAAATGTATTTTAATCCAGGTTTTCACCCTTTTTTGTGAATTTTGCGTTTTGGTCCTTATACTTGTCCCTTATTGTGTTTACATCATTTTATTATTTTTAAGACCTTGTCCTTTGCATGTTTTCTTGAAAAAAACATTTTATTGATATTTTGCATACATTTTGGCATATCTTAGACCATGCATCATCCACATACACGCATTTATCACATCTGACCATGGAAAGGACCGAATTGCCCTTATGCCACCAATTCATGCACATACATGATAGTATTTGCACTCAGTCATGCACAATCTTCGTCTAAGTCATTCCTCAGCACCTTTTACACATTTAAGTACACATTTATGCATTTTGCATAGTTTTTATTACATTTGCTTATCTGTCCACCATTTTTAAGTAAGCCTGCATCACATGTGTTTCTTTCGTGGATTTTTCTTCATTTTGTTTTCGGAGTCCCTCTCGACATTTGATTTGATTTCCTTTACTCCTACATTTTGGACGTTTTTTATTTGAATTGGATTTCATCGCCCGAGGACGTACATTAACTGACCAAAAGGCCTACATTGGCCCAATTACGGATTATTTTCCTTTATTTTTATTTTCATGACTTTTTCTATGATTCCAATGACCTAGGTTGGCCCCACTTTCGATCTTTTTGATATCAATATGGTTTTCCTGAGTATTCTTTCCAAAAACACCATCATTTTCTGTGATTTTCTTCACATGTCATTGTTTGCCTATTTTACACAGATTTCTTTGCAATTTTTCCGATCAGGTTTCTGTGATGTTTTCCACAATTCTAATGATTTGGGTTTATTGCATTCTTGACGCTCTTGATGTCGATGTGGTTTTCCAAAGCATTCTTTCCAAAAACACTATCATTTGATGTGAATTTCTTCACATGTCACAGTTTACCTGTTTTGCGTGGACTTCTTTGCAGTTTTTCCGTCTTGATTTCTGTGATGTTCTCTGTGATTTTGACTATTTGAGTTGGCTGTATTATTGATTCTCTTGAGGTTTGTATAATTTTTCGAGCCTTTCTCGCTAGAAACCTCATCATTTCGTGTGATTTTCTTTGTCGTGTCGTATTTCATGATTTCATTATTTTGTGTGGATTTCTTCGTAGTTTTCACGTACCATCTTGCACATCCATTTAGTCTTGTCTTGGCATTCATATTAGCATGATTAGAGCACAATCTAGGCATAGCAAACATTCATTCAGCCTCTAGCAAGCGAATTGGACTAGAAAGACCGAATTTCTTGGACGTGTGGGGGTGCCTAACACCATCCCCATGCGTAATAGGAATCCTTACCCATCCTTTGGTTTACAATCATCTAGCCTTCATGTTTGCATCTCATGCACTCATCATTTGTGGTTTGTTTGTGGTTTTCCTCGACTTTCTCTTAAAAGACTAGGTGGCGACTCTATTTTCTTTTCGTTTTTATCCGATCTTGCACCTTCGCCATCCTGGCATGGTTGTGGCCTCCTCCCTCTGGTGCAACTCCGTGCTGGATCCCTAGGTGGGTATGGTCACAAAAACTGGTGACTCCGCTGGGGACTACCAGATTCTGACTTTCAGGTTAGTCTTTTTTCACTTGCTTTCTGAGGCTTGAGCTTCACATACTTGCTTGATTGCCTTACTTGTGATTGTTTGCTTACTTAGTGTGCCTTTCACGCTTTCTTTTTCACATTTGCTCTGTCACTGCACTCACATGCTATATATCTTGCCTTTTGATTTGATGGATGTTTTCTTTTCACAATGATGATGCCATGACAGTCGCACATGCCATGATCATGCCTTTTGCTTGTTGTTTGCTTGCTTGTTTGCCTCACTTGTGTGTTTTTTTCCCTTTTCACGCTTGACATGCCTAGGAGAGTAGAGACATGTTTGTTTCCCCTTTCTAATTTAAAATAAAACACACAAACTCAGAGAAACAATTAACAAGGCAAAACTAGAGACCAATTCAAATCTTTTCCCCCTCTGGTTAATAAAACGCAAGTAAAAGACACAAAAGCATACATGCATGATTCATTCATATAGGTGCATGTGTTCTTCTCCCTTGAGTCCACCTACAGTTTACGAAGGACAATTTTGGTGGCCCGTTCTTTGGCTTTGGCATAGGACGTGTTGCTAGTTTGTGCCCCCTTGTCCGAGGTCGTGTTGGTACTAGTAGAGGGTATAGCTCCATGCTACTGTAGGAGACGAGGCCACCAATGCACCACTCGTTCACCGCCTGCGCTTTGGCCAGGATTTAGAGTGGGGACCTTATTTTCTTGCCTTGAGTCAGAGACCTGTATACCCCTGAGAGAATCTGGAGTAGATAACTTACTAGGACACACATAGATGGTAAGAGAGCACATAATAGTTGCATCCATATGCATGTGCATTCATGCCACCCTAATGACATTGCATTTGTGTCTTGTTCTACTCACATCAGGTTTCCCTGATGTCTATTTTTCTTATAGGTTAGCGTGCGAGTTCCTCTGTCGGAGCTCGAGCATCCCTATTTTCTGTTTCCCCTTTGGTGACAGATCTCACCCATCCTTTCCTGAGTTACTCGTCGCTGTTGACGATAACTCGTCCTAGGACCCATCCTTTGCCTATCACCGCAGTCCGATTCTCACTCGCTCCCGTTCCACCATGGCTCAGTGTCTTGGTGAGCCTTTGATTCCTACTACTCCTGAGGTGACTCCCTCCCTGGTCCCTCCTTTGACACTGATTTCTTCTGCCTCTATCACTCTTGATAGCCGTTTCTTGATGGTCGAGAATTCCTCGGGTACCGGAAACTAGCAGGCTCATTCCACTTCAGAGTCGGTCATTGTGACGGCCACATGCATTCTAGAGACCCAGCCTCTATCTTATCCTCTGGTTGGACCTACTACTTTTGGCACCTGACCATTTACGGCAACATCTCTGATAGGATCTCTCTCTGCTAGATAGTCTGAAGTCCAACCACCACTTGGATCCTCTACGCCTTTTACTGTGGCCTCCATACTGCTACTAACAGGTCTTGCGTCCTCCACGCCCAATAGTTTCTTGAGCTTGCTCAAAAGCTTCATGGCATGGGTTTCTATATCCTTCCAGCTTTTATTGCTCCTTTGGCGGTTCTAGAGGTCCCTTTGTTGCCGTCCCTTGCGTATCATTTTACACCCACTACACTACAGCCCCAGCCATCGCCCTAGCTTCTTTTGACTTCAGTGGCGGCGAGACCAACTCCGCCTGTAGCTTCCTTACTAGTCACCGCACAACATCCCTCCTATGCACCTGGTGGCTAGCGTAGACACCCTGATTTTGAGGTGACCCATGGATGAGCTTTCCAGTTGTTGCTTTGGATGTGGCTAACCCTCAAACCAATCCTGAACCCATAGTGAGCCCGTAGCCGAACTAGAAATCCAGATAGGTAGGAGAGAGCACCTAGCTAGCACATCTACCTAGCACACCTAGCTAGCACATCTACCTAGCACACCTAGATAGCACACCTAGCTAGTACACTTACCTAACACACTTGTCTAGCACACTTACCTGGCACATCTGCCTAGCTCACTTAGGTGGCGCACATAGCAGGCGCACATAGTAGGCGCACCTCCCAGGCACACATACCTGGTGCCCAGCCAGTTCTCAGGCTGCGGCCTGCTGGCTTTCCACCTCCCACGACTGTTACCTCTACCAACGAATATGCCATGGAATCTTCCAGGCTTTTCGTCTACGAGGCTCCCTGCATTCCTATGAGTTACCCTTGAGAGTTTCTTATAAATAGACACCTATAGGTAGCCATTTGAGGGATTAGAAAAATTGAAGACACACAATTGCAACCAGAATTCTACAGCTGTCCCTTTGAGTTCTTAGCTTTTTTTGTTGCATCTAGAGATATTCTCAGTCCTTCCAAAGCATCAAGGAGCTTATTATCTTGAGTGTTCTTTGAAGGAACATCTAGGACAGGTAGGCCTTCTCACTTTTCCTTTTAATTCTTGTTCTTTTATATTGGAATAAGGCATGCTAGAAACTTACATATGGTCTAATTTCCTTTATGTTTTCATGAGATTTCAATGATGATTTTGCTTATCCTTCTTGTAAGATGATCTCCATGCAAATCTA
>JAMKQA010070037.1:0-20187 GCA_024699735.1 Posidonia australis | reverse complement strand
ACGGAATGCTGTTCCATCCACGGTATGTCGTTTTCAGTTCAACTTAGATTTTTGCGGAGTTCCGATTTACATTCCGATTTTTGCTGAAACGGTCTGCCACTCTTGATGCCGGTATGCCATTTTTGATATCATGATAAGACACTTTATATCTTTTTCAAGTTATAATATTTATGAAAATATGCACAAGTAAATAATCATCAAAATTAATGTAATATTTCTAACACTATCTTTATGCCAGGCGTGCCAAAGTCTTCTTATCTACTACTAATGTGCCGGTTGGGAGATCGCCTGATTCAAGGAAGGTCTTGATGTCATGATAGCAGGGGAGCTCTGCTAACGGGTCCACTTCTTCTATGCTCATGCAATGGACTGGCTGCTCTGCTCGAGTGACCAATACGTTGACGAGGCGCTTTTCAGGTACTGAGAGCCAGGAGGCAAGGGTTGCTAGTGCATCTGCGTAGGTGTTTGTGGCTCTACCCATGAAGGAGAAGCGCACTTCCTCGAACTCCTTGATGAGCTGTAAGAGATATTCGTGATATGGCACGAGCTTTGGATCCTTGGTTTTCCATTCGCCATTAATTTGGGATATGATTAACATGGCATCCCCATGCACGTGTAGCTTCCATGCGCTGTGCTCCAATGCGATTTGCAGTCCCATGATGCACACCTTGTACTCGGCTTCATTGTTGGTGCACTCGAAAGTGAGCTTTCGAGAGAAGGCGGTCATCTGTCCCTGTGGTGTCGATAATACCACGCCGATTCCTTTACCCCTCTTATCGACTGCTCTGTTGAAGTATAAGTACCACCGGGACTTGTCTTCTGACTCATCAGAATCTGCATCTCCCATGGCGAATAGGATGTCTTCATTTGGGAACTGCGTCTACAATGGCTCATACTCTGGCAATGGTAGGTCAGCTAGGTGGTGTGCTACTGCTTGCCCCTTCATTGATTTCTGTGTGACAAACGTAATGTCGTATTGGGACAGCATCACCTGTTGTTTCACGCATCGCCCCACTAATGTTGGCTTTTGGAACAAGTACTTCATGGGTCATGTCGGCATAGGAGAAGGATCAGATATGCCACCATATAATGCTTGCAACACTGGGTGGCCTAGACAAGGGATAGGCAGATCTTCTCAATAAGACTGTACCTGGATTCACAATCGTTGAACTTCTTGCTCAGGTAGTAGATGGCTCTCTCCCTACGTCTTTTTTCATCGTGTTGTCCAAGGACTGCGCCCATGGAGTGCTGGGTGGTAGAGAGATTCAACAACAGAGGTTGCCCTGGTGTAGGTGGAACCAGGACAGGAGGTTTTGTAAGGAGTTGCTTAATTTTGTCGAATGCAGCTTGACATTCCTCATTCCAGTGGATCTGTGCGTTATTTCTTAATAGCTTGAAGATGGGCTCACAGATGGGAGTAAGCTGTGTGATAAACCGGCTAATATACTATAATCGGCCCAATAAGCTTCGAACTTCCTTCTCAGATGTAGGGGGAGGCATATCGATGATGGCTCTTGCCTTACTAGGGTTGACCTCTATTCCCCTTTGGCTGACAATGTACCCCAGAAGTTTTCCAGAAGACACCCCAAATATGCATTTCTTGGGGTTAAAACGGAGCTTGTACTTTCTGAGGCGATCAAAAAGCTTTCTCAAACAGGCTAGGTGCTCCTCAGGCTCTTTGGACTTGGCAATCATATCATCTACATAGACCTCTAATTCCTGATGCATGAGGTAATGGAAAAGTGCAGTCATTGCCCTTTGATAAGTTGCGCCTGCATTCTTGAGCCCAAATGGCATCACACGATAGCAAAAAACTCCCCAAGGAGTGATGAAGGATGTCTTCTCCATATCTTCCTCGGCCATTTTGATCTAGTTGTACCCCGAGAAGCCATCCATGAATGATAGCAATTTGTGTCCGATAGTGTTGTCCACCAAGACATCTATGTGAGGAAGTGGGAAATCGTCTTTGGGACTCGCCTTGTTGAGGTCTCTGTAATCGATGCACATGCGGACCTTCCCATCTTTCTTTGGCACTGGGACAACATTCACAAACCATTCTGGGTACAACACCACCTTGAGGAAGTTCACCTTGTGCTGCTTCATGATTTCCTCCATGAGCTTCAGGATCCATTGAGGTCACCATTTCCTGAGTTTTTACTTGACAGGCCTCTCGTTGGGCTTCAATGGTAACTTGTGTACCATCACTTCGACGTCCAGGCCGACCATGTCGTCGTAACTCCAGGCAAAGACATCTATGTATTCTTTCAGAAATGCTATGAAATCTGCCCTGGCCTGTGGAGATAGCTTAGCACTGATGAGTACCTCCTTGACATCCTCTGTTGTGCCGATGTTCACCCGTTTAGTTTCTTCCTCGACATGCATATTTGGACCCTCTGGATCATTGTCGTAGGGTTGGAATTCGGGTGTCTCACCATCTTCATTTATGTCATCATCCTCTTCCTTATAAGCGATGAGCTCTGATATGATTTCCTCTTTGAAGGTTGGGTCAGTGACATCAAAGGAGAGGATGTGCTCTGATTTCTGCCCCTGATGATTCTTCATGATGGTCACACTAACTTTAGTGTTCTTGTATCTGCACTACGTGACCTTTGGCTCTTTAATAGTGGGCTCTGCTAACTGGCTGGGTTGCTCTATTTCCTTGGCCCTCGATACTATTTTTTGACTTTTTGAATTTTCTAATTTTTTTGGGTTTTCTGGACTTTTTGATTTTTTTGGATTTTCTGTAGTATGTACAAATGGTGCTACTGACTGGCGGCTGTCCTACTACTGACTGAGAGGAGTGATGCCACTTGACTTTCCCCTTGAGCTTAACTCAAAGTCTTTTTCTTTTGACACTCACCGTGCTTAAGGTGAGGCTTCAACTGCAGATACCATCTAGACCAACCTCCCGGCTCCAAAGAGATTAACTCTAATGGTCAAGTGGGTTCTGGTTGTGATTCAGCCAAGACCATGATGGATGAGTGGTCTGACTGCTAGTGGGGAATTGTTGGCTCTGATTCTGAGGCCCTTGACTTTCCTTTCCTCAGCCCTTGAAGCTCTGTTGTGTCCTCGGCCAATCCTGACAACTGCTCTTGGAATAGAAACTCTAGGTCACTGACTTGCTCACTCGACTGACCTGCCTTGCCAACTGTCTCATCCTCTGCTGTGATACAATCAGAACATCTGACATCACTCTGTTCTACCACTGCCTCATCTAGACTGTGGACCTCTGCTGATTGGATCTGAGACTGCTGTAAACAATGTCCAAAATTGACTGATTTAACTGATGGATCTACTGATGCCACTACTTGCAGGACTACCATTATAGGGCTCGCTGTTAGGGCGGTGGCAGATGTCGTCAAAGTGCCTACCATTGGCTGAGACTGTGGCTGCACCATCTGGTGTCAGCTCCTCTCTACAGTGGCTTGGCTTTGATTGGGATCGAGTATCCCTGCACTGACAAAGTTAGTGACGTTTGATGGAATATAAATCTTCTTGTACCTCCTGTGCACGAATATCCATCTTTGTGCGGCTGCCATTCAAATCCCAGACCTTCGAACTCTCACCTCTCCTTCGCCTAGATGGGCTCGGAGATTCTTTGGCCTTGTCGTAAGAGCGGTGACCCCTTCTTGTATCCCCATTTGCGACATACGTTTTCGATCATCCGAAAAGGATTGCCACGAACGGTCAGGTAACTGACACGCTTGAGAGCCAGAATGTAATTGACAGGCTCAAAACGGTTGACCCAGAGCATGACATCGGACGGTTTAGGATCAAAGTGGACGATCTAGAGCGAGACAACGGAGACTGACTCGACCTTCTCTTTGTCAAGATCCTCCGCCATGACAACAATTATGTCGTTGCCCCAGCAGAACTTAACCTTGCAGGGGAGGGTCGAGGGGATCACCTGATGCTTGTGCAACCAAGGTCACCCAAGTAGAAGATTGAAAGAGGGCTCTAGATCCGTAATGTAAAATTCGACATCGAAGATTACAGGCCCTATGGTGAGAGGAATAACTAGCATCCCTAGCACATTGTGATGCGTGTTATCAAATGTCGTCATTCCCTTCGTAGTTTGTATGATATCCTCGGCTTTGAATCTGATTTTATTTGTTGTGCGCAAAGGGCAGACGTTAAGGCCTGCGCCATTATCAACCAAAGTGAGGGAAATTCGGAAGCTCTGATATTGCACCGAAATGAATAGGGGCTTGTTATGATTGACCCCTGTCAGAGGCAATTCCTCACTGGAAAAGGAAATAACATGTGGCTCTGCAATAATGCCCACCATATTCTCAAGAGCGGATGGTTCTATGGTGGGAGAGACGTGAGCAGCATGAAAGACCCTAAGGAAGGCCTCACAATGTTCTGCAGAAGTATGCATGAAATCCCAAATGGAGATATCAGCCTTGACCTTCTTTAGTTGAGATGTGATGTCAGTAGAGGGTTGTTCCTGCCTGGTCGAAGAGATAGGGACTGAACCAGGGACCGTCCTAGGAGGTTGAGTAGCTGGCTGAGGATGGGAAGACGCTGGACGGGCAGGCTGGGCTGCTAGGGCTAGTGGCCTATACACCCTCCTTGACCTAGTGATTTCTGCACACATTTCTACAGCATAATCATAGGGTACATGGTGAGTGTCCCTCGTCAGGTGGACGACAAAAAAGGTATGTGCCGCCAACTCTGGCGGTGCCGACAACGAACGGACAGAAAGTTGGTCTGAATGGGGAGAGTGTTGGATAGGATGTTGTACAGGAGGATGTTGGACCAAAGATTGGACAGGAGACCGGAATGGAGACTAGACAGGATGACCAGGCATGGGTCGAGCTAGTAAGCAAATGGGTGACCTAGATTGCGCGGTCGGCAGCACAGCGGTACGCTCTGCCCTAGTGGTTAGCCGTATCATGTGGACTATTGACTGGGAACCGACACGACTCGAATGATAGAGACGGGTGAGGAAGGTCTCACCAATAATGTGAATCTGGTCAAAGGGGTCTACATGGATGTCGTAGACCCAGAGGTGGAGAAGAAATGGACTCCTAAGGTCCCAGCGCCTGCGGAGTTGTCATGCGCAGGCATGGGGTGGTTAACAATGTTGGTGTAGACCGATGGTGCCTATGCCTGTGTAGGTGGTGGTGCAGGTGAAGTGTGTGCCTCCTGGGTGTCGATGACGATGACCTTGCAGTCAATCAAGTCCAAAATGGTGTTCCGAAGAGCCATGCAATTGTCCATCGAGTGGCCCGCACAATGGTGGAAATTGCAGTAGAGACTTGTGTTGTACCACCCCAGAAGAAGGTTCGACGGGGGTGCGGATCTCCGGGAGCTTCAGGAGTGACACCACCTTAGGGAGGATAGCACTCAGTGGCTCAACAAGTGGTGTATACTGTCGTGCAGCACGCTAAAGCATTCTTGGCCCTGGGCGGGGTCCTTGTCGGACCGGTGCCGCGAGATACACCGACTGGGCAGTGGTGGTGATCTGTGATTTGTGTGGTGCCCTAGATGTAGGTGCATAAACTAACTGACTCGGGCCTGGTTGGTTCACCACGTTGACGAGTGTGGTAGGTGACCCTACGTATGCGACGATAGTAGGCTTGGGAGGATCCCACCTCTTAGGGTAACCAGCACTGTAGCGAGTGCTACTGCTCACCTGATGATCCGAGGATGCGGCCTGTTTGGCAAAAGTAGTGAGCGTAGGAAAGCTACCATAGTGGAGGGAGCTCTCTACGCGTGTGCCTGCCTGAATCAGAGATAGGAAGGTGGTGATAGGTTGAATGCTCAACAAAGCCCCAACATCCGGCTACGCACCTCGAATAATAATTTCGATAGACTCCTCATCGAAGGGCCTACCATTTACTTGCGATGCAAGGGCGCGCTAGCGACCAACATACTCCCCAAACGGCTCGTGGGGCTTCTGTCTTGTGGCGACAAGGTCCTTGCGCTTTGGGACCAAGTCGAGATTAAAGGCATACTGGTCCATGAACGCCTACGAGAGGTCGTTCCAAGTCTTAATCGAGCCCATGTCACTTGAGGGCCGGACTGGTAAGACTCTTTTGGAAGAGGCAGATTAGCAGCCTCTCGTCAGC
Source organism: Posidonia australis (assembly GCA_024699735.1). Classification (NCBI taxonomy): domain Eukaryota; kingdom Viridiplantae; phylum Streptophyta; class Magnoliopsida; order Alismatales; family Posidoniaceae; genus Posidonia; species Posidonia australis. The sequence continues at coordinate 14,110 of JAMKQA010070037.1, read as the reverse complement.
CTGAAGTTGAGCGAGATCTCCACAATATGCCCGAAGATGTGAAATGGGGCAACCCTTATCATTATACTTCTCAAAATCTAGGATTTGGAACTGTGGTGGGAGTGTCACCTCTGGAAAATAACAGAGGTCCCAAAATTCGTAGGGTTGGCGATCGCCTCCCCGCACTTGTCGAAGTGCTCTCTCCAAGTCACCCACCCTAGCGTGGAGGGTATCTGGAGATGCTGTCAACGAAGGTGATGCAGCAGGGGGAAGGGCCACATATGCTGTGTGGGTCGCACCTAAGTGCTCCTCCGGGTCCACCATCATGCCACCTGGTGACGTGGCATGATGGCCAGCATATCCGTGCAAGAGTGCTGGGTGTGATTATGGAGGTGAAGGTGCCTGGACTTGATGGTGTGTAAAAGGAGGAAGAACGGAGAATTGTGTGGCAATGGGTGCTGAGTGTGGGAGTAGCAGCTACTGCAGTGGTACGGCACTAGGCTACAGGCTGCAGGCTCTGAGGATGCTGTACTCCAGCCGATCCAAGGGGCTGGCCACCAGATGCTGGAGTAGAATGCTGTGCGGTGATGTTATGTGTTTGAGCCTGTGGTGTCACATTTAATGTGGGTGCTGTGAGGAGCTGGGGTCGAAGCTGGGTGGTGGTGCTGATGTCTGGAACACCGGAGCAGGCTACCAAGGAGCCTCAGGAATATTGGGATCTATGGTGGACTGAATAGCAAAGGCCATGCCCTCGATCTTCAGGGCGAGGGCCAGCAGGTATTCTGCCTATGCGACAGGAGACCCCTTGGGGACAGAAAGGGGTGGCACAGTCAGAGGTTCAGAAGTCACAGATGGGACAGAGATAGGTTGCCTTGGAGGCAGGGAATCTGCAAGGGGTGTCACCACAGCAGGCAGAGTACCAAAAGAGAAAGAATTCTGAGGAAGTGTTGCCGTCAGTGATACATCTGGAACCCGAGCTGGGGTTAGTGAGATGGACTCAATGCCTGGCTTTAGACTGGCCAAGGTCAATGGATGTCCTACAGGGTGGGGGACAGAACCTCCGCGATGCACAAAGGAGACAGAGGGAACAGCTGAAGACACAGCAAGGGTAAAAGGCACTGCAAAGGAAGTGCCCTCCGGAGCGACGGTGGCGAAAAGAGACTCGTTAGTGCATTGGGCCATAACTGACTGGGAATGGGTGAGAACCAGGCTACGGTGGCAAATAAGGGGTTGAATCTTAGGACGAGCTATCGTCAAAGTGACGAATAACTCAGGAAAAGATGATCAGCAACGAAGTGTCGCAAACAGGGGAGCCAAGGCAGGAACGCTCGAGCAGTGGCTAAGGAACTCATGCTCTACTACCTGATGAGAAAAAGAAACTACTGGTGTTAGAACCAACAACAAAATGCAGTTTGTTATGGTGGCGTGAATGGCATTCATGCACATGGATGCAACTAACATGCTCTCTCTCACCAGCTAAGTGTTTCTTAGAAGGTCATTTACTCTGGGATCACACATGGGTAAATAGGTCTCCGACTCAGGCTAGAAAGTAAAGGTCCTCGCTCTAAATCCTGGTCAACGCACAGGCAGTGAACGAGTGTTGCGTTGACGAGTGTTGCGTTGGTGGCCTCGTCTCTTGGAGTAGCATGGAGCTGTACCCTCTACTAACACCGACACGACCCTGGACAAGGGGGGACAAACTAGCAACACGTCCTACGCCAAAGCTATAGAATGGGTTACTAGAATTGTCCTTCGCGGACTATAGGTGGACTCAAGGGAGAGGATGCATGCCCTATATGATCAATCATGCAATATACTTTTGTGTTTTATACATGCATTTTATTAACCAGGGGGAGAGTTTTGCCTTATTAATTGTTCACTGAGTTTGTGTGTTTTATGTCTCTACTCTCCTAGGCATGTCAAGTGCAAAAAGGGGAAGAAAACACACAAGTAAGGGCAGCAAGTAAGCAAATAGCACACAAAAGGCATGGTCATGGCATGTGCAAGTGTCGTGGCATCATGATTGTGAAAAGAGAAACATCCATCACATCAAAAGGCAAAATATATAGCATGTGTGTGTAGTGGCAAAGAAAGTGTGTAAAAGAAAGTGCAAGAAGCATGCTAAGTAAACAAGTAATCACAAACAAAGCAAACAATCAAACCTATGAAGCCAATGCAAGCGAGAAGGACTAACCTGAAAGCCGGAATCTGGATGTCCCTAGCGGAGTTGCCAGTTCTGTGACCATGCCAGCCAAGGGGTCAGGCGCGGAGTGGAGCCAGAAGGAGGAGATCACAGCCATGCCAAGATGGTGAAGGCGTAAGATAGGATAAAACAAAAGAAAAGAGCCACCTAGTCTTTTAAGGGAAAGACGAGGAAAACCACAAAAGATTGAATGCATGGGTTGCAAATGCGAAGGCTAGGAGTCTGCTAACCAGAGGATGGGTAAGGATTCTTATTACGCACGAGGAAGGTGTTAGGTACCCTCGTACGCCTGAGAAACTCGGTCTTTGTAGTCTAAATCTCTTGCTAAAGGCTGGATGAATGCTTGCTAAGCCTAAATCATGCTCTAAACATGCCAACATGTTTGCCATGACAAGACTGAATGGATGTACATGATGGTATGTGAAAACTGCGAAGAAATCCACATAAAATGACGAAATCGCAAAGTATGATACAACAAAGAAAATCATATGAAATGATGAGGTTTTTGGACAGAATGTTCAGGAAAACTATACTGATATCAAAAAGTTTAAAAGCAGGGTCAACCCAAGTCCTCCGAATCGTGGGAAAAGATGTGAAAATCAAAGGAGAGAAATAATCTGCAAATGGGCGAATGTGAGCCTTTCGGTCAATTAGTGTACGCCCTCAGGCGATGAAATCCAAATCAAATCAAAAAAAATCCGAGACGTAGGAGCAAATCAAATCGGATATTGGAAGAGAGACTCTGAAAGCAAAGTGAAAACAAAAATCCTTGAAAGAACGACATAAGATGCAAGCTTGCTAAAAGGAGGGACGGATGCGCAAATGCGATGAAAACTATATGAAATAGATGAATAAGTGCTTAAATGCGTAAAAAATGCTAAAGGATGAATTGGACAAGGATTAGGTAGGGCTGAGTGCGAAAACTAAAATGCATGCACACGGATTAGAGACATAGGGGCAATTTGGTCATTCTTATGGCCAGATGTGATAAATGCAAGTATGGGGATGATGCATGATCTAAGTTGTGTCAAAATGGGTGACAAAAGTCCATAAGATGTTATTTGCAAGAAAACATGAAGGAAAAAAACAATAACATGATATAAACACAATAAAAGACAACTTTACGGACAAAAACACAAAATTCACAAAAAGAGTGAGAATCTGGATGAAAACTATATTCATGGCTTCTATTCTAACATGCAGATGATGGATCCAATGTCAATGTGTCATTGAGATGTGAAAATTGTACTTGGATAATTTCTTGAAAATTCTAGGTCTAATGTGCAAAATTCACACATAAGTGCAAATGTGGTTAAAATGTGAGATTAAAGATCAATTCACAGTGAAAACATAATTTTTAAATGGAATCTATGATTAAATGCAAAATGTGACATGCAATGAGTGAAAAATATCCAAAATATGCAAGAAAACATTTAAAACCCTAAATAATGTATTTAGAAATAATCTAAGGGCCTATATGCAAATTGTATGTGCTCAAGAGTGATTTGATGTGAATCTAGGGGTTTATATGTAAGATTTCAGGACTTGAATGTGATAAAAATTAGGCTTTTGTACTAGTTAGTGTAATTATGAGGCTTGTTAAGGTTCAAGATGCAAAATTCACAGTGAAAATTCATTTTTTAATGTTCTAGGGGCTTAATGCAAAAGCTCACGACCTAAATGTAAAGAAAATTCAATTTTTATGATGGCCAGTGTGATTTTTAAATCTTTTAGGGTTCAGAATGCAATTTTACAGGGAAAACTCATTTTAAAATGTTTTAGGGGCTAATTACAAATATTCAGGACTTAATTATGAAGAAAATATGAATGTAGGGGTAAAAATGTGATAAAACATGCATGAATGCGTTGATAATGAAAAGTCTAATTACGCAAGGAATCATATGCAAATTTCACAGAGAAAATAAAAGAATAAGAAAAAAATTTAAAACTATTGGGGCTAACACATAAAAGAGCAGGACCTAAATTAAATGAAAAAGGACCCAAATGTAACATCCTAAGGACCTAACAATAAAAACCTAAAATTAAAGGGCCTGGGCCCAAAAAAAAACTCTTTCGAAGATTGCCGGAGGCGCACCGGCGCTCCTCCTCTGGCGATAGCACTACGGCAGCCCAGCGGCGGTGGGTGGCGAGCGACAGTTAAGGAAGCTTTGAAGGGCCATGGCGACGGTCTCCCGGAGCCTGGACAAGGTTGGGGAGGCCTAAAGACCCCCCTCCACCTCGTGCTCCAGCAAGGCTCTCTGATCGGTGATGGGGAAGACGACGGCGCAGCGCGGTGGTGTCTTGGAGGTTGGAGTGGTGCAGCGATGATCGGAGGAGTATCGAGGAGTCATAGTGAGGCTTCTGGAAGCGTCGGTGAAGTCCGGGTAGGTTCGAGGCATTCCACCCACCCCTGGCTCCGACGACAGGCACGACAGAGGTCGTCAGGATGCAACGGCGATCCCGATGGCAAGATGGAGACCCTTCGGGGTTCGTGGTCATGCGGCGAGTCCTCCAGAGTGGTGGCACAGAGTAGGGACGTCCGGAGCTCCGTGGTTGACTCTGCGGTGAAGGTCGACAATCGAAGGTGGCAGGATCGACGACGGCGATGGGGACAGTGCTCTGGGGCCTGGAACGGCGACGTGGGCGCTTGGAGAGACTCATGGAGGCATGGTGGAGCTTTTTGATGTAGCGGCGCGAAATGGGGGCGTCTGATGAGCTCTAGCTTCTCCTCAACGGCGATCTACGGCAGTGGGGGCAGCGGCAACAGCGACGAGGCAGCGGGTCTTCTGGTGGCCAGAGTATCTCCGGGGGAATCTTCTAAAGCTGAAGAAGCCCACGAAGGAGGAGGAGAGGAGAGGTTTCAGGGACCTCTTCCCGAAGCCAGGGGGCTATGGTTCACCGGAGGTGGTGAACCCACCACTGGAGAGTCGCGAGAGGGCAGATAGGGCTGCCAACTCCGACCATCTGACCTAGAGGGGTTCTATGGGACCTAAACAAGCATGAATCAAAGGTTAAGGGAGGAGGGATTACCTGGATGAGTGTTCCAACGGTCTTCGGTGGCAACAGCGGTGCTCCAGTGATGCTCTGGTCGCTGATGCAAGGGCTTCTGGGCTAAGGAAGGAGGTGGAGATGATGGCCTGGATGTCCTCGTCGTTTGAGTGTAAGAAGGAGAAGATTTTGGATCGCTGGGGAGAGACTGGAAGCTCGTGGAAGCAAATGGGATTAGGATTTGATTTTTTTTGTTTATTTGTTTTAAGGTTTTGTTTTTAAGATTTTTAAATGAATTTTGGGTTTTAGGTTTAGGCTTTTATTTAGGTCTTATGATTTCCATTAAATTCTTGATTAAGGTTTAATTAGTTGGTTTTAAATTAGGTTTTTAATTATTTTAGGTTTTTGTTTTATTTTTGTTTTGGAATTTTTATGGATTTAGGGTTTTGCTTTTAAGTTTTAAATTAAGGTTTTGTGATTTAAATTTGATTTTTAATTTTGGGATTTAGGGTTTACCTAATTGGTTTTTAAATTAGGTTTTTGTTTCATTTATTTTAATTTTAGGGTTTTGCTTTTTTAATTAGGATTTTGATTTTAATTAGGGTTTTGGATTTAATTTATTAGGGTTTTGAGTTTAATTAGGGTTTTTGTGTTTTAATTAGGGGTTATGGTTTAATTAGGGTTTTTAGATTTTAGTTAGGGTTTTTTTATTCAATTAATTAGGGTTTTAAATGATTTAAATGGATTTTATCTTTAATTAGGGTTTTTGTTTGATTAATTGGGTTTTAAGTGGATTTTATTTGATTTTGGCTTGAATTAGGGTTTTTGATTAATTAATTGGATTTTAAGTGGATTTTATTTGATTTTGACTTGAATTAGGATTTTTGTTTGATTAATTGGGTTTTAAGTGGATTTTATTTGATTTTGACTTGAATTAGGGTTTTTGTTTAATTAATTGGATTTTATTTGATTTTGACTTGAATTGTGGTTTTTGTTTGATTAATTGGGTTTTATGTGGATTTTATTTGATTTTGACTTGAATTTGGGTTTTTGTTTAACTAATTGGATTCTAAGTGTTTTAAATGTGTTTTGTTTGATTCTAATTTTAATTAGTTCATAGTGGACTAGTGTGGACTTGAATGGGCTTGTGTGGGCTTAAGTGGGCTAGGGTTTTGTGGTCGCAACCAGAGCATCATCTAGAGGACCCTGCTACCAAGTGACTTCGAAATCGGAGTGTCTACATCGGGCATTACCAGAAGAACTATCCCTGTCAACCGAAGCTTGCAGGAGATGCGCCACATCAGCCCACCAAGGGAGAGTGTTCTCCATTGCTGCCCTAGATGCTGGTCCATCTAGAGATGTGGTAGAAGGTGAGAACTAGTACGGCTGTATGAGTTAAGTCCTGTCCTGTAATAATAGATCCTATGTGTAAATAACACTATTTCTTATTATGATTATGGTTATGGTGTGTTGATTATAGGCTCTTTTCTTGTAGCTGATCGGATGGCCGAGTCTTGTTTGATTCTGGGAGTTCATTTTATTTTGTCTCCGAGTCATTTGCTACTGAGATCGGGACTAGAACAGCCAGGTTGGCATTCCACCTAGATGTAGTCACTTCATTGGGAGAACATAGTCTAGCGTGGAAATATTTGGGACCGGTTGATATTCAACTGGAGGATAGGAATTTTCAGGCTAGTTTGATCCTGATGGACATGTAGGATTATGATGCTATCCTGGGAATAGATTGGCTAGCACAGCATTTAGCCGTAATAGATTGTGCCAAGAGAAGAGTTATGGTAGAGTGTCCAGGCCAAGGCTGGTGTATGGTACAAGGCACTAGACCGGGTGAGCCCAGAAAAGTGATTTCTGCTCTCAAGGCCTATCATCATTTGGCAAAAGGCAGTGTGGGCTATTTGGCCTGTGTGATAGTTTCTACTTCGCTTGTGATCGAGATTCAGGGCTTGCCGGTGGTGCGGGAGTATCTCGATGTTTTTCCAGAGGAATTGCCTAGAATGCCATTGCACAAGGAAGTGGAGTTTGTGATTGATTTGGTGCCGAGATCAAGTCCTATTTCCAAAGCTGCGTACAAGATGGCACCTGCTGAGTTAAAAGAGCTTCGGAATCGACTGCAAGAACTGATGGATTAGGGATTCATTCGTCCCAGTGTATCACCTTGGGGAGCACCGGTTCTGCTTGTTAAGAAGAAGGATGGTTCACTTCAGTTTTGTATAAATTACCAGATGTTGAACCAGATCACAGTCAAGAACAAGTATCCATTGCCTAGGATCAACGATTTGTTCGACCAGCTGCAGGGAGCATCGGTGTTTTCCAAGATAGATCTGAGATCTAGATACCATCAGTTGAGGATCAGTGAGCCATATGTGCAGAAGACAACCTTTGGCACCCGTTATAAACATTATGAGTTTTTGGTTATGCCATTCGGGTTGACGAATGCACCAGCTGCTTTCATGGACCTGATGAATAGGGTGTTCAGACCCTATTTGGATCAGTTTGTGGTCATCTTTGTGGATGATGTTCTGTTATATTCTCCAGATATTCAGACTCACTGGAGGCACTTGAGGATCGTACTGGAGACACTGAGGCAGCATCAGCTTTATGCCAAGTTTTCCAAGTGCGAGTTTTGGTTGGAAGAGGTGTCCTTCCTTGGCCACATTATTTCAGGAGAAGGCATCAAGGTAGATCCAGCCAAAGTGGAAGCTGTGAGTAGTTGGGCCAGACCGAAGACAATAACTGAGATTAAAAGTTTTCTCAGCCTGGCGAGATATTATAGGAGATTCATCCAAGATTTCTCCAAGATTGCTACACCTTTAACTAGACTGACTAGGAAGGAAGTGCACTTTGCCTGGAATTGGCAGTGCGAGGAGAGCTTCAATGAATTGAAGGCTCGTCTGGTATCAGCCCCTGTTTTGAATTTACCCTTTGGGAGTGGCAATTTCACAGTCTACAGTGATGCTTGTGGAACTGGCTTGGGGTGTGTGCTGATGCAGCATGGTAGAGTGGTGGCGTATGCCTTGCGCCAGTTGAAAAATCATGAGAAGAATTATCCCACCCATGATTTAGAGATGGCAGCTGTTGTGTTTGCCTTGAAGATTTGGAGGCATTATTTATATAGCGAACAGTTTGAGGTGTACACAGATCATAAGAGCCTGTAGTACATCTTTACTTAGAATGATTTGAACCTAAGACAGAGACGCTGGGTGGAGTACATTAAGGATTATGATTTCAGCTTGTCGTACCACCCAGGGAAGGCGAATGTTGTTTCAGATGCTTTGAGCAGGCACACTCATGTCATGGCTAGTCTGATGATCCATGAATGGAAATTGTTAGAGGGACTAGTGGAGTACAGGCCACGAAGACAGTCTCAGGGACTTGCTAAAGTGGTGCTGGCTAATTTTTCTGTTCGCCCGAGGATGATCGAGGCGATTGTCACAGATCAGCAATACGATTCTTATGTGTCAAATATCTAGAGGAAGCTGGTAATGTCCCTCATTTTTCAGTTGGGATAGACAGTGGGTTGAGATATGATTTGAGATTATATGTACCTCAAATAGAGGAAATCAAGAATAGTTTATTGGATAAGGCCCACTGCTCCAGGTAAACTATTCATCCAGGAAGCACCAAGATTTATAAAGACTTGAAGAGGAACTTCTGGTGGCCTGGGATGAGAAGGGAGATTGCTGAGTATGTGGCGAAGTGTGCAACCTTTCAAATGGTGAAAATAGATCACTAGAACCCCGGAGGAACTTTGCAACCTCTGGACGTCCCAGTGTGGAAATGGGAAAATGTGTCGATGGATTTTGTGACGGGTTTGCCATGAACCCGAAGAAAAAATGATACAGTTTGGGTGATAATGGATCGTCATACAAAATCGACACATTTCTTGCCACTGAGAGTGAATCTTCCTTTGGCAAAATTGGCAGAGTTTTATGTGGCTGAGATTGTGAGATTGCATGGTGTTCCAGTGTCAATTGTGTCTGACAGAGACACAAGATTTACATCGAGATTCTGGGGAGCTCTATAAGAGGCTTTTGGGACGGTGCTAAATTTTAGCAATGCCTTTCACCCCGAGATGGATGGCTAGACAGAGAGGACCATCTATACACTAGAGGACATGTTGAGGGCCTGCGCCTTGGACCTTGGTGGTAGTTGGGAGGATCACTTACCTCTGATTGAGTTTGCATATAATAACAGTTACCATGCCAGTATTGGTATGGCTCCATATGAGGCATTGTATGGCAGACCCTGCAGGACACCCACTTGCTGGAGTGAGGTAGGTGAGAGATAGTTAGTTGGGCCCGAGATCGTACAGCAGTACGAGGGCAAGGTGGATTTGATCAGGAAGAGGTTGTGGAAGTGTTTGGCCGACATGTATCTATGTTGAGGAAGTGTTTGGCCGATGCGTCCCAAGTGATACCAATGCAACCAAAAAAGCTATGGGAGGACCTGTCTATGGTTGAAAATGCAGTCCAGATACTGGATAGAAAAGAGCAAGTCCTCAGGAACAAAGTGATCCCATTGGTGTTAGTTCAGTGGCAACACCATGGTACAGAGGAGGCTACCTGGGAACGAGAGGTGGACATATAGAGACAGTACCTCTATTTATTTTATTAGAGTTGAATTTTGAGGACGAAATTCTTTTAAAGGGGTAGGATGTGACATTTGGCCCTGATTATCCATTTTTAATTGTAAACCATGTAATTGATTGTAATATTGTATAAATGGTTTATTAATGGATAATCTATTGTTTCTTGGTTGTGTGAGCTTATGATTGGCTTTCTATGCACCTGCTTGTGATTTGGGACCAATGTGGAGTCCAATTTGAGGATGCACAATTGTCTCAGTTTGCGCACCTATCTCTTCTTCTTTCTCTCTCTCTTTCTCTCTGCCCGTGGGCATACTTCTTCTTCTTCTTCTTCCTTCTTTTCTCCCCCATCAGCACCGTTGCCACCACCAGCCAATGACCCGTGCCTCCCCGTCCTCTCCGACAGGATGGACAGCCGACGTCATGCGGGAGGAGGAGGAGATAAAGAGGAGAGGGGAATGAGTGGAGGAGGAGGCTGTGAAGAGGGAGATGAACTGGGAAGAAGAGAAAGAGGAAGAAGGAGCGATCGCTGGAGGCCAAGGTTCGCTGGGGCTGGAGGAGCTCGCCAAAGTAGGGGGAGGTTCGCCAAAAGAGGTACGCGACCCCTCCTTTCTCTTCTTTTCTTCTAATAAGTTAAATGCATGAAAATGATGAAAAATGCATGTAAAATCGTAGAAAAATAGGGAAATTGATGGAAATGAGTTGGAATGCATGAAAACATTGATATCATGCGGTTAGGATTGAAATTTGTAAGAACAAATGAGATTTTGAGATGAGGGCTACAGTAGCTGTTTTTGAGCTTCATCCCTTTTTGATTTTTGTGTGGAACGTATGGTTGATGGATTGATGAATGGTTTATGGGGTTTTGAAGTAGACTCAAGTGTCTACACCCCATGATTTATTCGTATTTTATGATGTTTGTTTTGGGGGTCCACTGGAGGCTCCCAGTTCCGGCAAACTCAAGGCTTGAAACGGGGGAGGTGCCCTGGTTTCGGGCGATTTGGCATGCCGAACTGGATTCGGCATACAAATCTCTGTCAGATTAAGCCAAGATACCTAGTTTCGGTAGGCTGAAATCATCCGGTCGACCGAATCAAGGATTTTCGGTATACTGAAAATGTTCGGTGTATCGAACCAGGGATTTTCGGTATAACCGACCTAAAATTCAGTCTGCCGATTTTGCCCTGGCTGTATATATAAATGTGATTATAAAATGAAAAGGAAAGGTTTTAATGAACAATAAGCATGTGATAATGATGTTCTCCCCTTGTGGATGACATGGAGGAATGTGGAACCCAAATCAGAGGATTTAGGGTTTGAGACCCTATAAATGAATAAAATAATTAATTGTGTGTGGTTTTGGGCATGAGACCTAATTTATGATTTTAAAGCATGGTTTTACATGAATTGAGTTGGGACTCTAGTAGATGGTCAAGTATTGCATGGAAATAGATTCCTGCAATGAAAAAGAATGGAAATGGAAACAGTTTTGAACAAGAAAACGTAAAGAGTTTTGAAATGAAACACTAATAATGTGTTAAGGAACCACGAGGGTTGGTGTTGACAATGTGGTAGGAGTATGAGGCTCCAATGAAACCAGTTGCCATACACGACTGTGGTTACCAAGCTTGAGAAGGTGTAGGCTGAACTTGGGTCGTTGAACCTAGTTGTTCGGGTCACCGAACTCGTGACGGTGTAGGCTGAGCCTAGGTTATTGAACCTAGTTGTTCGGGTCACCGACAGTGTAGGCTGAGCCTGGGTCGTTGTACCTAGTTGTTCGGGTCACCGATGGGGCGTTAGATAAAGACGTATCCCCATGCATATATGAAAATGATTGAGGCCGGTTGGCCAGGGCGGTGGCATCTCGCATGGGGAATTTCACTGCAGCAGTGCAGGGAGGTATGGGAAATGATGTCCTTGCCTACTACTTGTGTGCATGGTTACCCCTGATCAAGGTAACATTAGTAATGACAAGTAGAAATGAATAAAGAAAAGAAATGTGGTTTGTCTAGGATTGGACTTATGAATGGTCCTAAAATCCTAGAAATAAATATGAATTGTGGTTTTAACCAGTTACTAGCTAGTGATTTCGGTTTTGGTTTTGAGCCCTCAGAGGCAATGCGTTTTAGGCTAGTTCTTGTCAAAAATGTGATTTTCTCAAAATATGAGAAAGATTTTGAAAAGTATAAAAGAAAGAAAGATGAGTTTTTGAGAAAAATGGTGATTTTGGGAAGAGATCTCAAGTATTGAAAAAGGGCATGTTTTGCATAATGGCTTCCAAATGTTTTGAAAAGAAAAGAGAAGTTTTGAAAAAGTATGGAATTGGGAACAAACTCCCAAATGATTTAAAAGAAAAGAAAAAGGGTGTTTTAGAACTGGATTTTCAAAAGAAAACCAACTTTGAAAATTAAAAGCGGAGTTTTAATGGTTTTGCAGAGATTTTGTGGTTTTGTGTGTTTGGGGAGCGCATACTGGGTGACTTAGATGTCACTCACACGTGCTTTATTTAGTTTTCAGGAGCAAATCGCATGCAGTCGAGTTTCGATGAAGGAGTCAGAGCTTCTAGCCGCACATTGAGATCCTAAAGGTGAGCCGTAGTTACAGTTATTTAACGTTTCTGTAATTAGTGTAATATTGCTTATGATATTGTGATTTAGTAGCATGTCCTGGATAGGGGCATTACAGGAGAGCTCCAGTGGCCACCTCCACTGCCAGCTCATGTAAGGCTACTGATCTAGCTGATTTTGGTTGCATTTTGTTTTCTAGGTCCTCCTCAGTCTCCCTGGACTCATTTTAGAGGAGAATCAGGCTCCCTGGCTAGAAATGTGGACTGTATGGGTCACCGGACCCATTTTTTTCTGACGAGAGGATCGGAGGCGCGAGTCCAGAATGCATCCCCTATCCTAGAGGTTAGGGATTGGCTAGGAATCCCTCCCTCTTGCTTCTCCACCTCTCTGGACGCCGTGACACCCACTCTGAAGGCCTCCAGGAGAAGTTCACCGGACGCGTCCTCATCGTCGCAGGAGAAGGAGTATAGTAGGTTTTCTCTGGGTGCCTCTCACCTCGTGGCTCACTCTAGAGCATCAGGACATCTCTCCCTCCTTTCCCTTAGGCCTCCGGAAGCTTCAAAATCTCAATTTGAGCCTCGAATGACCTCTGCAGTCGCTGCCGTAGGATACGATGGCAATCTTGATCGGGACAGGAGTGGGCGATGCTTTTCTTGCCTTTGAGTTGTGGAATTTCTTCCTCTCCACGGCCTCAACCCTCCTTGAGCACAGAACGTCGCGCCACCGCCTCCCAGTGGCCTTTTCTTCTCCAGGCCCATCGCCAAAGTCACGACGCCAGCGAAGGAGGTGGGAGGAGGCCTTTGACCGTTGGCTACTAGATCAGAGCCGTTAGATCTTCCTCCGTTTCTCCCCTCTTGCTCACGGAATGCTTGGATGCCAGATCAGGCATCAGAGGGGGCTGGGATCGTGTTCCAGTCGTCGTCGCCGGTGAGATGCTATCGTCGACGATTGTCGGGCCTCCTTTTAAAAGTTTCTTTTAAAAAACTTCTACTTCTTTTGTTTTCTTGCAACTACATCCTTATTTTTTGCATTTAAGCCCCCTGCATTAGTTTTTTAATCAATTTAATAATGATTTGTTTTGAAAAATTACAGTTTGATCCTTGTATATTTCCTTTAATGTTTTCCAGGCTTTGTTTTTTGACATAAAACCCTCTGAATTAGTTTTCACTCATCTTAAGTCCATAATTTGCACAAAAAACCCTAAGCTTCATTAAATTTTTTTTGAGTGTATGATTTTCTAGCACAATTGCAAACTAAACCCTAGAGATTCAAATTTTTACACAAATGTGCTCAAAATTGCATTTTAAACCCTAAACTTCACTAAATTTACACCGAATGCATTTTCTTAAGGCATATTTGCATATCAGTCCCTGGAAAATCCATGTTTTCATACATGAGTCCATTATTTTGCACATTTAACCCTAAATTTCTTCCAAATTGCATTAAACACATGTTTTACTGGCAAAAATACAGATTAGACCCTAGGAATCCTTATTTTTACAAACAATGCATAGTTTTGCATATTTAAGTCCCAACTTCTTTAAAATTGCATAAAATGCGTTTTTTTTTACATTTTTAGTTGATTTAGTCCTAGAATCTCAGCCTTTACTCATGACATGTAAATTTTGCACAACGGCCATTGGAAATTTACATATTTCACCTATGCTTGCATTTTGTACATTTTGTTACCCTTTTTCATGCATATTTTCTCATGCCTACTCTCTTCCATCATGCATGCATTTCAAACATATTTCAAACTTGGTTTTCACA
>JAMKQA010070036.1:0-21421 GCA_024699735.1 Posidonia australis | reverse complement strand
CCCCCCCCCCCCCCCCCCACTCCTTCTCCATCTTCTTCTTCACTCCTCCTTCTGGTCTCGGGTGGGTGCAGGTGACAGAGATAGCCTGAGAGTGGGAGACGAGAGGTGGTGGCTTGCAGCGACTCGTGGCAGTGAGGAGGCTCCAGAGCAACGTCTCTGAGGTCGTGGAGTGGTAGTGGACATACAGGGCCGTTGGAGTTGGCCGGATGGTCGTCGAAGCTCATTTCAGGTACGTATCCCCAATTTAATGTGTAGAAATCATGTGAAATGGTAGAAATGCCTAGGATGCATGTAATCTAGGATAAATTTAATGTTTTAGAATTTTTGGGAATTTATTGTGGTATTTATGGGTATTTATGTCAGTGGTTGAGATTTGGGTCATTTTGACCCTTATGCCTTTGCAATTTGGTATCTTAATGCATGGTGAATGGATTTCAATTTGTTTGTTGAGTTTTGGAGTAGACCCAAGGGTCTACCACATATGTTTTATTCGAGATTTTTGATGATTGTTTTGGGGGTTCGATTGGAGCTCCCACTTCAGACGATTTTTGGGTGCTCTGCTGCAGGTGTTTGAATTCTGACAGAAAACTAAGAGCGCGGGCCGATTGTGTAGGCCACATGCACGGGTTCAGCAGCAGTTTTGGCCCCTGGTCCAGGCTCTGTTGTCGTTCAGACGAAAGTGCTAGGGGCGCTGGCCAAACGCACGCTCCACTTGCGCGGGTCTGCCAGGGCATTTGTTGGGGTTTTTCCTGGATTTTTAGAAAAATATTTTAATGTAGTGGTTTTTCGGATTGGTTTGTATTGTCCCTGTAAGATGGGATTATGGGCCGTCAATGGTGGTCTTCTGGGACACCTGATGCGTCGTTTTTGCCGAGGTTTTGGAAGAGTTTTCAAAGATATGGAAATGGTTTGAAAATGTTTTCAAAAAGATAGTTGGCTTGTTTTGGAAAATGGTTTTCCTAGCTTTCTGTGTGCGGGCCGAGATAGTGTGGGATTGTGCCGTCGGAACTAGGGAATGTGACGACATTCCTGAGTGGTCGGGCACGATCCCTAGTCGAGGATTGGGGCTGAGATACCTGAGGCTGAGGGACGTCGGGTTCTGGAGGTATGAGGCTCCTTGACTGTCGTCTCGAAGCTAGGGTTGTGGTCCGCGGGTTGAGGTATCTTGTGGCATGACAAGGAGGTATGATACTCCTGCTATCGCTGTGAGCATTAAGGCTCGGGTGTCGTTGGGTGTGGAGGCATGACACTCCCTCCTGAGCACCGTGTATGGAGGATGTTGTGAGGAGGCGTACCTTGTAGTGGCCAGTGCGGGTGGGACACGTGCCCCGTTGCTAGTAGCATTCTGAGAGACAGGACAACCTTCCCAAGGAAGGGTTGGTTTTGTGAGGTTTCTCCAAGTAGGAAGATTCGTGGGATGGTGATCTCTCCTGCACAAGGTGGCTTCACCGTGGTAGTGTAGAACACCAAGGTTGGTTGCTCCTCGGTGGACTGCGTGTGGCAGGAGTTTGGTTGCCTAGCACCGGGCTTCCTGACTCACTGTGTGTGGTTTTGGCCATTGAGGTCCTTTGCTTGTGGATTTAGGCTAGTAAAGCTCCAATTGTGGTTTTGGCAGTTGTAGGCCTAGTTTGTGATGTTTTGAGGAAATGGTTTGCGAAATGAATTTAAAAGGAAAATTTATTATAGTTTTGTTTTCAGTTGTTTTTCTTAGGATGCGTACTAGGTGACTTTTTTCACTCATGCGTTTTCTTCATGTTTCTGGCTTGCAAGTGTGGGCATGTAGAGGGGTAGCGTAGTGTATATAGCTTGGAGTCTCCTAGCCACACACACAGGTTCCTGGTAGTTAGATATTTTCTGTTTAGCTTTAATTTTCCCGTAATTTAATTTGTTTTAAATTATTGTGGAAAATGCGGGGCGTTACAGTTTTGGTAGCAGAGCTCTAGGTTTACTAGGTTGCACTAGACCTAGGGTGTCCGATCTAGAGACTCCATAGGTTTACGTGCATGGTAGAGTCTGCACCTGATTTTTGCCATGGTTTCCTGATTGTTGCTATATCTATGGTGTAGGTACTTTGCCTTTCTTCGGCAGGATGCCTCCTCGTTGTCGTAAGGGCAAGGCCCCTGTCGAGGAGACTGAGCACTAAGAGGACGTAGGCAGATGGAAGGCGGTTCGTGCGGAACTGAGGAGTTTAGCACACGGGATCTCTCACACATTCAGCAAGAGTAGTGCTAGTGAGTCGTCAGGTGACCTGTGGCTGAACCAGTTCACGAAGCTTCGTCTGCCGTCGTTCTAGGGCAAGGTTAGTGCTGAGGAGAGCGAGGCCTAGCTAGAGAAGGTGGTGAAGATGCTGGAGAGCGTGGCGTGCCCAGAGGAGCATTGGGTGCGGTTAGCAACCTCCTTACTAGATGGTGAGGCAAATAGGTGATGGAAGTCTGTGAAGCAACTAAAGTTCTCGAACTCAGTCACTATTAGCATCTAGTGGAAGGATTTCAAGGAAGCCTTCTATGACAAGTATTTTCCCGTTCATGTGAAGGAGCAGCTTCGTCGAGATTTCTGGAGTCTGGAGCAGGGCACAATGTTTGTGCTCAAGTATGAGACTAAGTTCGCCCGGCTGGAACGTTTTGCTCCTGCCTATGAGTCTGAGGAGGAGCGGGCGCAAAGGTTTTTGGACGGCTTGAACCTAGGGCTATGGGTGAAGGTGATGGTCTGTCGGTGCCACACTATGGAGGACATGGTTGGGATGGTTTATCGCTTCGAGGCGGAGCATTAGAAATTTCTAGAGAGTCATACCAAAGGGAATGGTAAGTTTTCTTTTACCTCCCAGTTCTCTTTCTCCGGTCCTCCAAGTGCCAGTAGTTCAGGTAACCCTGAGAAGAAGTAGAAGGTGAGGTCCAGTGTCTGACTGGAGCTTTGCTGGGGGTAGCGGCGCTGGCTTCAGTCAGACAGGGTCCAGTGCTCCCGATGGGAACCAGTGCTTCAACTGTGGTCAGGTGGGCCACATTGCTGCGTATTGTCCTCATCCTAGGCAGACTCCCTCTCCATTGGTGTGCTACAACTGTGGGAAGGCGAGACATGTTCAGAGATCCTGTCTGAAACCGCCTAAGAAGGCAAGAAGCATGCCACAGTAGCTGACTAGGGAACAGGTGTTCACTATTGTAGCTCCAGGCACTGGGTCTTTGAGAGATGTAGTTGAGGGTAAGGATGATTAGTTGATTCTGTAACCCTCTGAGATTTGTTGTAATCTCCTTGTAATCTGGACATCTGCCTGATTGTATGGATGTGTGATGCTGTTTGTTTGGCCATCAGGTTCTTTTATTGTAGTTGGCCGGATGGCCAAAGTATTCTTTGACTCAGGGTGTTCTTTCTCCTTTATCTCTGAGTCTTTCGCAGTAGAGTTGGGAGAGAGACCAGCTAGACTGGCCTTTCATCTCAGCGTGGAGACGTTGCTGGGGGAGCACAGTTTGGCATGGAGGTATCTGCGGTCTGTCGACTTGACGCTGAATGGCACAGGGTTCGACGCTAGCCTGATTGTGATGGACATGTAGGAGTACGATGTGATACCCGGCATGGATTGGTTGGCACTACAGTCCGCTTTAATCTACTGTGCTCGGAGGAGAGTTTATTTTGGATCTCCTGAGGAATGGTCTTTCTTTGTGCAAGGTAGGTGTCAAGGTGAGCCTAAGCTTGTCATTTCAGCTATGAAGGCTTATAAGTCTTTGGTCAGGGGTTGCGTGGGGTATCTAGCCAGTATAGTTACCTCCACTTCTCCTAAGTTGGGTGTTCACAACATCTTTGTGGTGTGTGAATATCCCGACATTTTCCCTGATGATTTGCCTGGTATGCCACCTCACAGGGAAGTAGAGTTTTCGATCGATCTTATCCTCGGTATTGGTGCTGTGTCTAAGCCTCCTTATCGCATAGCGCTAGCGGAATTGCGAGAGCTCAAAACTCAGTTGCAGGAGTTGTTGGACAAGGGGTTTATCAGGCCGAGTGTGTCTCCATGGGGAGTGCCTGTCTTGTTCGTCCGCAAGAAGGATGGTTCTCTCCGACTGTGTATAGATTATCGGATGCTGAACCAGATCATAGTGAAGAATAAGTATCCCCTGCCTCGCATTGATGACCTGTTCAACTAGTTGTAGTCTTCATTGGTGTTCTCGAAGATTGATCTGAGATCAGGGTATCACCAGTTGAGGATACGAGACTCAAATATTCAGAAGACTGCTTTCTAGACGCGGTACGAGTTCACGACCATGCCTTTCGGCTTGACCAATGCACTGGCTGCATTCATGGATCTAATGAACAGAATTTTCAGCCCTTTCTGGACCAGTTCATTGTGGTTTTTGTTGATGATGTGCTGGTCTACTGCCCAGATGTTGAGACTCACACCTAGCACCTAAGGGCGGTTTTGGATACTCTGAGGTGTCATCAGCTATACGCCAAATTCTCCAAGTGTGAGTTCTGGCTGAGCAAAGTCATGTTCCTTGACCATTTGATTTCTGGAGAAGGCATCAAAGTGGATCTTACCGAGGTTGAGGCGGTGAGTAGTTGGGAGCGACCTAGGACTATGACGGAGATCAGGAGTTTATTGGGTCTAGCGGGCTATTATAGGAGGTTCATTAGAGATTTCTCCTCCATAGCCGTGCCTCTGACAGAGTTGACCAGGAAGGGAGTTCCTTTTTGCTGGGACCATAATTGTGAGGCAAGTTTCCAAGAGCTGAAGTCTCGTCTAGTTTCTAACCCTATGTTAACTCTACCTTCTGGAAGTGGTGGCTTCACTGTGTATAGTGATGCCAGTGGCATTGGGTTAGGGTGTGTTCTGATGCAGTATTGCAATGCTATCGCTTATGCTTCGCGCTAGCTGAAGGATCATGAGAAGAACTACTTGACCCACGATTTGGAGATGGCTGTCGTAGTGTTCGCTCTCAAGCTTTGGCGACACTACCTCTATGGGGAGCAGTTTAAGGTCTTCACCAATCATTAGAGCTTGAAGTATATCTTCACACAGAGAGACCTCAACCAGAGGTAGTGCCGTTGGGTAGAGTATGTGAAGGACTATGATTTCAGCCTGTCCTACCATCCCGACAAGGCTAACGTGGTCGTCAATGCTTTGAGTAGGTGTACACACGTGATGGCGAGCTTGATGGTCAAAGAGTGGACCATGTTGGAGGATCTGGTGAGCTGTAGGCCGAAGCAGCAAGCTCGGGGAATGGTTGGTGCCTGGGTGGCCAACCTGTCTGTTCGTCCTAAGTTGTTAGAGTTTATTGTCGCCTGTCAGCAGTTGGATCCATTTGTTCAGGTTGTGTTTAAGAAGCTGGAGGCTTGTGGAGAGCCTCATTTCTCTGTTGGGACATATAGAGAGCTAAAGTATGATATGCGTCTGTATGTGCCCCAACATGAGGAGGCCAGGCAGAGGTTGTTGGATGAAGTACATCGGTCTAGGTACACTATTCACCCTGGGAGTATGAAGATGTATCGAGACTTGAAGCGGAATTTTTGGTGACCTGGCATGAAGAGAGATGTTACTGACCATGTGGCAAGATGTACCACCTACCAATTGGTCAAGACAGAGCACCAGTGACATGGAGGGACTTCGTAGCCGTTGGATAGTCCTGTGTGGAAGTGGGAGCATATCT
The DNA here is from genome assembly GCA_024699735.1 of Posidonia australis. Lineage (NCBI taxonomy): Eukaryota > Viridiplantae > Streptophyta > Magnoliopsida > Alismatales > Posidoniaceae > Posidonia > Posidonia australis. The sequence continues at coordinate 15,788 of JAMKQA010070036.1, read as the reverse complement.
CGATGGACTTCATGACTGATTTGCCACGGACTTAGAGGAAGAACGACACCATGTGGGTGATCGTGGATCAGTTGGCCAAGTCTGCTCACTTCCTAGCCATTCGAGTGAAGCTTCTGATGCACCGCCTGGCAGAGTTGTATGTATCCGAGGTGGTGAGGTTGCATAGTGTTTCGGTGTCCATCGTGTCGGATAGAGACACGAGGTTCACCTCAAGGTTCTAGAGAACTCTGCAGGAGGCCTTTGGCACCATGCTCAACTATAGCACAGCATTTCATCCTCAGTCGGATAGTCAGACAGAGAGGACTATCCAGACGCTGGAGGATATGCTCAGAGCATGTGCCTTAGACTTTCAAGGGAGTTGGGAGGATCATCTGCCATTGATTGAGTTCGCCTACAATAATAGTTATCACTCGAGCATCGAGATGGCACCGTACGAAACTTTGTATGGTAGGCCATGTAGATCGCCGGTTTGCTAGAGCGAAGTGGCCGAGCGTTAGTTGATTGGTCCTGAGTTTGTGCAGCTGTATGCAGACAAGGTGGATTTGATCCGTAGTAGGCTATTGATTGCACAGAGTCGGTAGAAGCGCTATGTTGATAGGAGGCGGAGACTGCTGGAATTTTTTGTGGGAGACTATGTGTTTCTGCAGGTGTCGCCGACCAAGGGTGTTATGAGGTTCAGGAAGCGTGGCAAGATGAGTCCTAGCTGTATTAGCCCGTACCAGATTACCTAGAGGATCAGTGGGGTTGCTTATCAATAGGATTTACCACCAGAGATGTCATCCGTGCACAACGTATTCCATGTCTCCAAGCTAAGGAAGTGCCTAGCTGACATTTCTCATGTGATCCCAGTTCAACCAGAAGGACTCCAGGAAGATTTGTCCTTTGTGGAGGATGCCATCGAGATTGTTGACCACAAGGAGTAGGTGCTGCGGAACAAGGTGATTTCGCTGGTTTTGGTGTGGTGGCGGCATCATGGAGCCGAGGAGGCCACATGGGAACGTGAGGAAGTAATCCTAGCCCAGTACTTGTACCTTTTCGCCTAGTGATTTCGAAGGCGAAATCTTCTTTTAAGGTGGTTAGGATGTAACACCCATAAAATTCATTTTGTAATTATTTACATTTTAATGAATTTATTCTTGGACGGGTGTTACTGTCCCGAGGCCTATGGTGTGAATTTGTGCCTTTGGGCTTGGGCCTCGTGGGCTGGCTTCTTTGGTGTGTTCTTGTATGTGGTTTGCACTGTGCATTGTTGCACTATTCTTGTGGGCCCAGATGTGAGTCCGCGTGGGGCCACATTGTCGGCCGGCTGGTGGTTGAGTGTTTGGTGCAGGGAGTCGTTGGCTTGTGCCTTGGAGCTGGCTGTTGGGCTATGTGCGGCGAGGCTGGAGGGTGGCCAGAGACTGGCTGGTGTGTGCATGCCAGAGGTTGGTGGGCAAATGCACGGCAACCTCCTCCCTCGCGTATATAACGCGTGCATGGGGCAAGTCCTCTAGGATTCACTGGAGCCCCAGCCTTCTTCCCTCCCTTCCTTTCCTCCTCTCTTTCCCCCTCCCCTCCACTCCTTTTCCATCTTCTTCTTCACTCCTCCGTCCGGTCTCGAGTGGGTGCAGGTGACAAAGAGAGCCTGAGAGTGGGAGACAAGAGGCGATGGCTTGCAGCGGTTTGTGGCGGTGCAGGAGGGCCCAGAGCGACATCCCTGAAGTCGTGGAGTGGTAGTGGACGTGTAGGGCAGCTGGAGCTCACCAGAGTTGGCTGGAAAGTCGCTAAAGCTTATTTCAAGTACGTTTCCCCAATTTAATGTGTAGAAATCATGTGAAATGGTAGAAATGCCTAGGATGCATGTAATCTAGGCTAAATTTAATGTTTTAGAATTTTTGGGAATTTATTGTGGTATTTATGGGTATTTATGTCAATGGTTGAGATTTGGGTCATTTTGACCCTTATGCCTTTGCGATTTGGTATCTTGATGCATGGTGAATGGATTTCAATTTTGTTTGTTGGGTTTTGGAATAGACCCAAGGGTCTACCACATATGTTTTATTCGATATTTTTGGTGATTGTTTGGGGGGTTCGATTGGAGCTCCCACTTCAAGCGATTTTTGGGTGCTCTACTACAGGTGTCTGAATTCTGACAAAAAACTGGGGGCGCGGGCCGATTATGTGGGTTCGGCAACGGTTCTGGTCCGTAGTCCAGGCTCTATTGGCATTCAATCAAAAGTGCCAGGGGCACTGGCTAAACGCGTGCTCCGCATGCGCGGGTCTGTCAGGGCATTTGTTGGGGTTTTTCCTGGACTTTTAGAAAAAATATTTTAATACAATGGTTTTACGGATTGGTTTGTATTGTACCTGTAAGATGGGATTATGGGCCGTCAATGGTGGTCTTCTGGGACACCTGATGCGCCATTTTTGCCGAGGTTTTGGAAGAGTTTTCAAAGATATCGAAATGGTTTGAAAATGATTTCAAAAAGATAGTTGGCTTATTCTGGAAAATGATTTTTCTAGTTTTCTATCTGCGGGCTGCGACAGTGTGGGATCATATCATTGGGACCAGGGAATGTGACGACATTCTTGGGTGGTAGGGCACGACTCCCTGGTCAAGGTTGGGGGCCGTGATACCTGCGGCTGAGGGACGTCAGGTTCTAGAGGTATGAGACTCCTTGACTGCCGTCTCGAGGCTAGGGTTGTGGTACGCAGGTTGAGGTATCTTGTAGCATGACAAGGAGGTATGATACTCCTATTGTCGTTGTGAGCACTAAGGCTCGAGTGTCGTTGGGTGTGGAGGTATGACACTCCCTCCTGAGCACCGTGTATGGAGGATGCCGTGAGGAGGCATACCCTATGGCGGCCAGTGCTGGTGGGACACGTGCCCCGTAGCTGGTAGCGTCTTGAGAGACAAGACAGCCTTCCCAAGGAAGGGTTGGCTTTGTGAGGGTTCTCCAAGTAGGGAGAATCAGGAAGGGTTGGCTTTGTGAGGGTTCTCCAAGTAGGGAGACTCATGGGACGGTGATCTCTCCTGCATAGGGTGGCTTCACTGTGGCAGTGCAGAACACCGTGGTAGCTCCTCGATGGACTACGTGTAGCCAGAGTTTGGTTGCCTGGCGTCGGGCTTCCCGACTCACTGTGTGTGGTTTTGACTATTGAGGGCCTTTGCTTGTGGTTTTGGGCTAGTAGAGCCTTGGTTGTGGTTTTGGCCGGTGTAGGCCTGGTTTGTGAAGTTTTGAGGAAAGGGTTTGCGAAATGAATTTAAAAGGAAAATTTATTATAATTTTGTTTTCTGTGGTTTTTCTTGGGGTGCGTATTGGGTGACTTTTGTCACTCATGCGTTTTCCTCATATTTTTGGTTTGCAGGTGCAGGCATGCAGAGGGCTAGCGTAGTGCATATAGCCTGGAGTCTCCTAACCGCACGCACAGGTTCCTGGTAGTTAGATATTTTATGTTTAGCTTTAATTTTCCCGAAATTTAATTTATTTTAAATTACTGTGGAAAATGCGTGGCGTTACATACCAGGAAAATGACCTCTCGACATCTTCCTACTGCCACCCAACAACAACCACAACAAACAAACAACATCAGGTGTAGCTATCCAACACTTGCAGTCCCACGGAGCCACTACACTGGATACCAACCAAGTCGATGCACTTTAGTGAACCAAGGCTCTAATACCACTTTGTAACACCCCACTACCCATAGGTGCAACCACAATAGCATCGCTACCCAATTATAATAATAAAACAATTAAAATAACTGGGAAGGGTCACACAACTACCCACGAATGGCGTATGGCTAGTGGCTCTAGAAAACTCAAACACCAGAGAACTGGACTACACCTCAATTGTGTACTTGAAAAGCCAAAAACATAGCCAAACAAACGTGAGTGACATCTAAGTCACCCAGTATGTGCTCGACCAAGAAACCATGAGAAAACTCTAATCTCTATTAGTTATAAAATTATTTCACAATCCTCGGGAAATCCACAAACCCCGACTCACGAAAACTTGGGAACTCATATCCCGAAACCATGCCATTTCAAATCACCTTTCTTTCTCAAATCTCATGCATTTTAAATCATTTATGCATTTGAGAAAACCACATTTTTCCCAACCAGATCCAGCCCAAACTACAAGGCCACACATGGCTCAAAACACAAATCCATATGGTTGCTATCTAGTTTAAACCACATTTTCATCTTGGCTAGGGCCTAGCTAAATCTTTAAGCCAAAAACTCATAGTCTAACTCTAGCTCCAAAACCATACATTACATAAACATTTTCAATAGTGTTACCTTGATCAGAGGTAACCAGGTCCACAAGCAATCAGTGAGAACACCATTTCCCTACCGCACTGCACTGTTGCGGTATAGCTCCTAATGTGGGAGAACACCGCCTCGGTCAACCAACCTCAATATTCACTTTATTATCATATGCATGGGGATAAGTCTTTTCCTAACGTCCTAACGGTGACTTGGACACCCAAGTTTCATATCCCTAGGCCCAGCCTACACCGTCTCAAGTGGAGTATTTTGGTCTCTTTCAACCACCCCAAACTCAGCATCCATGCCTTGGTCTAACAACTGGTCTCAGTGGAGTCTCATACTTCCTACCAGTTGCTGACCACAATACTTGTGGACCCACAACACACAACCGGTAACCATGCCCTGGCCTAACAACTGGTCTCATTAGAGTCTCATACCTCCTACCAATTGCCAGCCACTTGCCTCGTGGCTGCGAAACACACAATCAAATCTCTTTCCAAACATGCGGGTTTCTTTTAAAACCACATTTCAAATCATTTCATTAGGTCTCAAGCCCAAAATCATATCAGAATTCATCCATTAAATTCCACATTCCTTCATGTCATCCACATGGAGAAAACATCATCAACACATGTCAATTAACCATTTAAAACTATCTCTTTAACTTTCATTTAACACATTCAACATATGGGCCAGGGTCTTGTTTCTCGACCGAACTTGGGGCATTTTTTATTCCCAGAACAGTAGACTGAATTTTTCTTCGGTCATTCGAGAATCCCTGATTCGATCGATCGAAATCATCCAATCATCCGAATTTCTATTAGATTTTATTTCCCTCGTCAAAACAATCGACCTAAACCTGGCTGATCATTCGAAATCTACTGGTTTAGTAGACTGAAACATTCTAGTTGGCCGTTCCAGTGACTCAAGGAACCCTTATACAACAGCAAATCAGCATACCAAACCATTTCAGCATGTCGATTTCTGCAATCATAGAAAACGACCCAACTCTTCTGCTCGTCTCTTCTCCCCATTGAGAATGACGAGCAGACCTATCAAACAAGCTACAAAATTCTTGAATAAAACATGGGGTGTAGACACTCGAGTTTACTACAAAATCCCTCAATCCATTTCAAAATCTATCAAACATGCTTCTCACAATAAAATCACTAAGGCAAGAAGCTGAAACAAAATCACTGTAGCATGCATTCGAATTTCAACCTAAAATCCACTTAAAATCTCACAAATTTACATGATCACTACACATCCACATTATGCATTCCATTCGAAACATTTCTATCATTTTTTTTTCATGATTTATCATGCATTATTTACCATTTTCATGCATTTAAGCCAATTAACCCAAGAAACCAAAATGAGGAGAAAGGGAGGGTCGCGTACCTTTCTGGCAAATTCGGCGACCTCCTCCCACGATAGACCTCTAACGAGCTCTGGGCCCCAGTAACGCGACCTCACCAGTGCACCACCCCGATCACGCCTTCCAGCCTGCACACACACACCTCTCTCTCTCTCTCTCTCTCTCTCTCTCTCTCTTTCTGGCACTCACACCTCTCCCTGGCCAGACAAACTTCTCTCTTCCTCAACACCACCTCCTCTTCCCTCGCTCTCCTCTACCTTTTCACCCTACTCTCCTCAACCTTCCAGCTCTCATGGAGAGGCTAGAACAAGGTAGTCGCAGGTGTAGAGCTCATGGGAGGGGGCATTGTGCTCCAGTTGACTAGGTTAACATGGGCCCTACGCGCACACACATGGGCCCATCAAGCATGAGGTCACATACACAGAGAGACAAAACACACCATAGCACCAACAAATAACAGATTATCTATTAATAAACTATATAAAAAATATTGCAATAATTTCCATGGTTTTACATTGAATGGATAATCGGGGCCAAGTGTTACAATCTAACTCCTGTAACTCAAGATATACAAGATTAAATCAAGAGAGATCAAAATGACTCAACAGTAAATATTCCCTTGAAAAACCTTTGAAAATCCACCAAAAATTATGAAATCTCTACTATGCATCCAAATCATCTCGCACAACATATTTGTACCAATCACAAGCTTAAATGAGGAAAAATAACATGATACAATGTGTACCTTTAGTTGCTTCTCCTTTCTTCTTCCTTTACTCTTCTTTTCCTCCTTTGGTTCCTCACATGGCCTACACCACCCCTTTCCTTTTGTAACGCCTCGATGCTACACAACAATACAGAAACTACCTAATTAAATAATTAATTCTGTAAAAGGAAAATAATTAAAAGTTTCCTACGTAGACTTGTGTGTAGCTAAGTGACTCCAAGAAGCGCACTAGAGCAAAACTACACCTCCAACTATGCAGCTAAAACAAAAATTCAAATAAAACACATGTGAGTGATGTCAATGTCACCCAGTACACACCCCAAAACCAAAACTAGCAAAAAATATCCCTAAAACTATAATAGGTACAAACTAAAAAGCCGAACACCAAAAATCTTTGGAAACCATTTACAAATCATGTCCTTTTTAAAACACTTTATTTTCTTATTTGAAATTCATGCCAATGTAGCCTGACCTTCACTACCGATGGGCTGAGGAACCTCACAAAGCTCGAGTCTTTTAACTCCACCTACTGCGATATCCCTAATCCCATCCTGGAGTGGTTTAGTTTGGGCTCTCTTGCTCCATTGCGATTCTAGATCTCTAAGAGTCATGGATTAGCAAGAGTGTCCCCTTGTCAATTGGGAGCTCAGTGGGTCTCATCTTGTGGAAGAGTTCGAGCATCACGATCAATGATTCAGTGCTGCTATCGACGACTCTGTTGTGGATCTCAAGCTCAAGCTTGGAAACCTCATCCTTGTAGGCTTGAGAATTGACAAGGCCGATCAAGCTCCAAAATAAGAGAAAATGAAGGAGAATGGAGGAGGGGCATTTCGTCCTAAATTATTGTAAAATATAAAAACTTAACATAAATACTAAACTTTGAAATGGTGGAAGTTAAGAGTATAAAACTGAACTCTCTTAAAGTTGAGGGTAGTAAAGTGAGAACTGGGTATAGTTTAGGGTACCAACATGACATTTGCTTTATAAAGTAATCATAAACAATAGTGATTTTCAATTAGAATCACAATTAGACATGAACCAAAATGATTTGAATCACAAGTAATTCCTTTCAACTAGAATGTCAAATTTCTTCAAGATAGTAAAATATGACAATTTAAGTTGCACATATGATTCTCTCTCCTATTTATGAAGTATGCCCAATTGTCATTATGATCCTTTAATCGAGGATCATATGAAAATCCCAAATCTAAGACTAGAAAGTAGTAAAATACACATCAGTTTTGCTTATACACAAACCAAAACTAACCTCGTACAAAAAATAGCATGATTCCTAGACATAAATAAATACTACAATTGCATGAAGTGTTAACTAGATGCTGAATCTCCAACTTAGCCTGCATCTATTGTGTTCTTTTGTCTTGCTTATTCTAGTTTACTTTCACATTATCAATATCATTTTTCTTTAGGTTATTTTAGTTTCAAAGACAATGCTTCTTATCCTTATATAATTAAGAAGAAAAGGGAAAAACTTGAGCAAGTCAATATGATCCACTATTTTGATAGAGTTAGCCTACCTTAAAAAATTTCCTATATATGACAAAGACTTACTTGAATGAAATTCATGAAAGGAATAGCTTTTTGTAATGTCAGGCATATGACAACCTAGAACACGAAACTCTTATAAGAACATTTTTTTAGTGCATTTATAGTTTCATAAATAAAACAAAGTCCTACCCTAAAATATGGTAAGAAATACAAGTGGAAAAATAAGTTGGAAATGTAAGACATCACCTTGCTAAAGTATCCCACCAAAAGTGTAGTGTGAGAGTGATCAGGTTTTATGAAGGAGAACAACAAACTCATCAACTATAAAAACAAAATAAGACAAACTGAAAATGCAATATATGAAAGAAAGATAATAGTGTTGATTAACAAGAATGCTATTATATGATGTAACGCCCCTCTACGTCACATACTAGTACCAGTACTACCCAAACTATTCATTTAGTAAATAACTATAAAAGAAACCATGATTAACAAAGGAAATAAAATCTACCACTACCCAGAACCTTAGTGTGTAGCTACGTGACTCTTTCTATATGCATCAAAACAGGACAACACTTTTAATCTACACCTGGAAACAAAACATAAAACAAAATGCATGAGTGACATCAAAGTTACCCAGTACATGCCCGTCAAAAATCACGAGAAAATCCACAAATTATATTTATCAAACTAGGTCAGAAGACATTTCAAATCCATAAAGCTTATTCACAATTTTCTGAAAATCCACTTGCAAACCATGATGTGGACATGGATATCAGGGGGTGTTGTAGAATCATCATTGTGTCAACTTACTTCGATGATTCTTTGTGACCGCCACTTGCCAATTTGCTTTCATCGATTGACAAGGTACCTTATGGGAGTGTGAAGGTTGTGATGATGTGGGTTCTCGATTCACTAGGTCGACGGTAGAATATTGCCGAACGATATCCTCGTGCTTTCGTAATAATCCTTCCCTTCTAAAAATAAGAAAAACAAAAGAAACTGGATTAGACTAGGTGTAGCAAACAAACAACAAAAAGATAACAAAAGAAAAGTGTCAACATGCAACTACATACTAACAGGGGATGGTCCTCGCATGCATATGCCATGGGCTAATAATGTATGTAAGTTTTTTTATGATAAAATAATGAAGTAAATTACAAGAAATACTTCCTTCACCCTTGGTGCCTTGACGTGGGGGCTGAAGGAAATGGACACTAATTTATGGAGCTCTGGAGACGCGCTATGGCTATAAAAAGGGGCTAGATCTCTGGAGTCTAAGCTTATGAGGGACAAGATGTGGAAGAGGGGATATGGATCTCTCTCTCTCTTTGAATTCTCTTTTTCTCTCCTTTCTAGGGTGTAAAGATGGCTCCTTAAGATTTTAATGTGCCTCACTTGGGTTGAAGACGTAGGAGGTCTATTTATAGAGTTTGAGGGCTGAGGATCTCATCAAAGACGAGATATAGATCAAGGGTCAGGATGAAATGCTCTTAAAATGGTAGAAAATCGAGATATGATCTCGTCGCCTATGGGACAAGCAATAGAATCTTCAAGTCGCCACTTGGACAGGCGATGAGTCCTAAGATTTCAATTTTGGTTGTCAGCACCCAAAAGACCATGAAATGTATCACGTAAGCTAGTCGCCGGTGCCACTGGCGTCGAGCTACCAAAAAGGCATTTTTCGAAAAATTAAGATTAGAAAATATCCATTGAGAATCTATTATCATATATTTTCCAAATCAATCTTTAAAAATCATACTCATAATTGAAGATATTTTAAATTAATTTTCAAATTCAAAAATCCACTCAAAATGTTAAGTAAATTGGATTTGAAAATCAAATCTTTAACAATTACAAGAAAACTCAATTAAAATCAAGGATGTATTTGATTTAAAATAGATTGGCAATCATTTAGATATTTTGGATTTTATCTTTATTTTTCTAGCATTATCATGAATTAAATATAAGCTGTAACATTAAAATGTGATAACTTATCATAAAATCTCATTTTTGGTAAAATAAAGATAAGTGATCTTAAATATCAAGTCATTCAAATTTCAATAATCTAATGAAATTATTTGACATTTATAATGATTTATATGGCATGCATAGATATTTAAATGTTAGAAAATTATAGAAATTATAATAGTTATGGGAAAAAATCATGATAACATTTATAAATATCCCATATATGATATTAAAGCCTAGGATGACAAATTATTTGGAGAGAGAAGTCTAGGGTATGTGTCACCTGTTTTATTAGCACCTTTAGGACCTAGTCACCTATTTAGTTAGCGACTAGTCTTGTCACCTATTGATGAGGCAACTAGATTTGTCGCCTGTTACACAGGCAACGACCTAGTCTTTTACAGTTTACCCCCTGTCTTTCATCTTATTCTACAGAGATGCAATAAAACCCAGAAAACTTTAGAAATTCCATGGGAAAATCTGGAAAATGAGTTAGAGATCCTTAATCACATGATCTAGGGCGCCTCAAAGGTTCCTATTCTAAGTAAACTCTGAAAAATGCAAAAATGGGATATCTACAGATACCCCTCCTTGGAGTTGATCTTGGAACAAGATTGGCTCCAAGGTAAGAATGATATCTATAGGCACCCCAATTTTGCAGGACTGCAGGTAGTCTCTTCTGGAATGAAATTTTGGTTGAAGGGTTCTCAATTACTTTTCTCCAAGACCAACTTGACATCCTAACCTAATTTCATCCACAAAAGCTAGCCTAAATCCTAAACCTTGCTTAAACCCTAATCTAAAACCCTAAAAGTAACCTAAACCCTAATCCAAAACCCTAAACCTAATTCAAAACCCTAATCCAAAACCCTAGTAGACAATTAACAACCCTAAACTATCCTAAACCCTTGTTGTATTTCAAACCTAATCAAACCCATGTAAATCCAACAAACCAAGCTAGTAACCTAAGGATTAAATGCACCCTAAGCCCAAGCAAGCCCACCAAAGCCCATTTTAAGCCCATTTTCTCAAACTTTCTTGGGTTTGTTATAGGGTTGTTAGAGTTGGCTAGTGAATTAGTTAGAAGGTTGTTAGTTTGTTATTAGGTGGTTAGGTTTTTAGGTTTGTTATGGGGTTGTTGAGATTTGTTAGTGGTTTGTGTTAGTGGGTTGTTAGGATAAGTGGTTTGTTAGGGTTGTTAGTGGTGTCTTGGAGAGGTTGTTATAGGCTGAGCTCCTCCCTATATAAGGTGAGGTGAAGACATGCATGGGCGGGGGGGCTTTTTGGGGGCTGAAGAAATCCACTAGTCTCCTGGTCTCTCTCTCTCTCATCCCTCTTCTCACTGATTCTTTGGGAAGCAAGGGTAGAGTTCTTCCCCAGTTTCCACGGCCTTCATAGCTTTCTTCTCCCCCATAAACACAGCTCATCCTTGAAACTAGCGAGCTTCCCCACTAGCTGCTTCCTTCCTCCTTGTTATCCAAAAATCATGCAACTTAGAGAAGAGAGGAGGTGGGGAAGGGAAGAAGCATGGGGCTGTTTTTGAGCTGGAGGAGAGGGAAGAAAGGCCTGACCAATCGTGCAGGAGAAAGAATGGTGGGTTACAGAGAGAGTGAGGAAGTGAAAGCCAAAACTAGAGAGCACATCCGACCTCCTTCATCGCCATCTGAGCTCGAAAGAACCAGCACCTCCACAGTCGTCGTTCTCCTTCGAGCATTAGACCCATGCAACTGCGACGTAGAGAGAGATGAAAGCTGTCTGGAGTTTGCGTCACAGGTAAGTTCCCTCACGTTGTCTAAGCATGCATGCATCGGAATGGCTCCCAGGAAGGCATCTCTTCATCATCCTTCATCCCCATGTCCCTGTCACGATGAGGAAAGGAGAAAGAAGGCATTGGGAAAACTAAATCGTCGTCGGAATCGCACCATGATGAGCGAAGCCATGCAGAGATTGGAGGGTGGAGGAGAAAGCCCGTTGACCTCCGTGCCTCCAACCGTTGGTCCTCTTCACACTCCATGACCACTCGTGACCTCCGGATTGACATCTTCGATGTCGCAGAGCTTGAACCAAAGGAGACGCCGTTGCCGGAGACGAGACGCTGGTGAGCTAGATGGGTAGAGGGGTCCCCCCAATCAAGCTTGCGTTTAAAGGCTTGGACGTCCTCCTTTCCTTCCCTTTGGTCTTCTTGAGGTGTAGCCTAGTGCCTTGAAGCCTCTGTTTCCTCCAGCAGTCGAGCTTGCCGGAGAAGACAAAGTCGACGGTGAGGTAGATCAGGAGAGACATGGACACGCCCCTCCTGGCCTCCGCTGGCTTGATCCTTTTCCCCTTCTTCCCGATGACCCTTCGAAAGTCTTAGACCACCACACCACCACCTCCAGTAGCTCCAATCTTCTTGAGCTTGTCATCGAAACAGCAACGCCGATGAGCGAGGTGGGGAGAGGACGCTAGCCGTTCGATCCCTCATCGGAGTCGTTGGATCTCTTCATCCATCCTCCTTCTTGCTTATCTGGAGGTTAGATACATGATCGGGCATCGGGGAAGCCATGGATGGCTTTCCCAGGTGATCGTCGCCAACGACCGTTGAGGCTTCTTTTAAATTGTTTTTTATTAAAACTTCTTCTTTTCTTTTCTTGCAATCAGGTCCTTGCATTTTGCATTTTGACCCTTGCATTTACCCATGCATCATTTTATTTTCTTTATTTGGTAAATTTTCAGTGTGGCCCGTGTATTTTTATTTTATTAATCCTCAAGCTTCAAATCTTTAGCAAACAAACCTTTAGAGTTCTTTATTTTCAACCTTAAGTCCATTAATTAGCACATAAAACCTTAAACATCACTAAAACTGCACTGAGAACATGATTTTCTGGTACAATTGCAAATCTAACATTGCAGATTCAAATTTTTGCCCAAATGTGCTCAAAATTGCATTTTAAACCCTGAACTTCACTGAATTTACACTGAATGCATGTTTTTTATGGAATATTTGCAAACCAGTCCTTGAAAATTCATGTTTTCATCCATGAGTCCATTATTTTGCACAATTAACCTTGAATTTCTTCAAAATTGCATTAAACACTTGTTTTGCTTGCAAAATTACAAGTTAAAATGTGTTTTCTTTAACATTTTAGCTGATTTAGCCCTGGAATCTCAGCCTTTACTCAGGACATGTAATTTTAGCATAGAGGCCCTTGGAAATTTGCATATTTCACCCGTGCTTGCATTTTGTACATTTTGTTATCCTTTTCATGCATATATTCTCATGCTTACTCTCTTGCATCATGCACACATTTCAAAATTTATTTCAAACTTGGTTTTCACATTATTTTTCGAATTTCTTCTGATTTTCATGATCTTGATTTGATTTGGATTTTCATCGCCCAAGAGTGTACATTAACAGGCTTGACAATGCCGAGATGGACCCAAACGAGGATTATTTTCTCTCATTTGATTTTCTCAGATTTCTTAAGTTTCCGCTGTTTTGCGAGATGCTTTTCGAATATTTCCGATTTTCACAATTTTTCTCATCGCCTAAGGGCGTATAGTAAAGTGGCATTTTCAATGCCTACATTGTCCCTTGGATTATTTTCTTTATTATTTCTTTTCCTTTTATTCATTTCTTTGATTTGGCATGTTTTCACATTCATCTTAGGCATGTGCATTCAGAATAGACACACACACACACCAGATCATTAGCAAGTAGGAAACCTAGAAAGAGCAATTTCTTCAGGTGCATGGGGGTGCCTAACACCTTCCCTATGCATAACAAAAATCCTTACCCTTTCTCTGGCCCGCATTGATTTGTGCACTACATCCATTAGGCACGAAGCATACATGTGTTTTCTTCACCTTGATTTCTTTAGGTTTTCCTTTGTGTTTGGATTTCCTCGTCTTTCCATTAAAAGACTAGGTGGCGACTCCATTTCTTTATCCTTTTCTTATCCTTCCTTGGTGTTTTCGAGTCTAGTCTCCTTCTCCGAATTCACCGTCTTCGATGTGACCATATTGGGACTCCTCGTGTGTTTCCACGCACCTTGGAGTCATGCAGGGTTCCACTGGCATGATCACAATATCTCCATTGAGTATGTCTTGAAATAGGGAGCTCACTCTCCAATGATCAGCCACGGATTCCAAAAAGTAGTCTACACCTATTGGTTTAGGGACATGGTCACACAACCAAAAGGTGAGAAGATGAACTGACTCAGTTTCGGGACATGGTCGCACAACCAAGTGGTTCTATAAACTAAGGGATGCCATCATATTAAAGGCTTAGGCATGGAGCGGTCAAGCCGGGGCTATGTGTAACAGCTAGTGTCAAGACCTGTCAACCATGTAGAGTGACACTTCAACAGGGCAGAAACTAAAGGAAATAAAAAAAATAACTAAACAATGCCATCATATTGAAGGCTCAGGCATGGCGTGATCAAGCTGGGGCTATGTGTCGCAGCCGGTGTCGATACCATGTCAACCATGTAGAGTGACACATCAATGGGGTAGAAACTAAAGTAAATAAAGAGATAATTATTGAGGCTTCTTGTTTGAGAGCTTTCTCTGATTGGAATAAAAGAAGATAGGTTGAACTTGATTTGGGCTTTAGGAGGATCACACGTTCTAAGAGTTTCTAACACTCTTGAAGAACATTGCTCCATCAACACTCCACTTTCAATGCATGAGTGCTAAATGCATGGATGCATGATTCAAGCAAACAAAATGCAAATGCAAGGACAATCATTCAATGCAATGAATGGTCCATATGACAGGTTAGGCCGGTGGGGTATTGATGGTACCTAACCATATAGACATATGCAAGATATGTGAATGCAATTCATTGTGGTCAAGTGTTTTTCGTCTTCAAGCATGACCAGTACTCTCAAAAAAGGACTGTCGTCCCACAACTCGACTTGGTAAGTAAAGGAGTTCTATGCATAAAGAACCGAGTGAGGAAGTGAATCCTTCCTTTGTCAAACTGGGGTTTTGCCTCTTAGTTTAAGTAGTGTTTGTGTACACGATTGGGACTCCAAAGGTGGGAGTTTGTTCCTGGCAGGACTTCATGTAATGCCACGGTGACACTTGATGTAGCCTCACAGAGGGACTTGATGTACTAACACGTGGTGGGGTGATACCTACACACTTAATAAAACATGTTAGCAATCGAAGGTGTACCTTTCCCTACCCTAAAGGGGTTGGCTAAGTTGCCTACGAAAAGTACTACAGTGTTATCCTTCACTCCCCTATACTTAAGATTAGGTGGAGGGAATTAGTCTTGGCCTCAGCTAGGAGATAAAAAATCGAAGCCTAGTGAACGCCAATGGTGAGTAATCTGTGGATGCTATGGAGATCATTACGGGGCAATGTTTTTGTGGGGTAAAATGCACCCAAGCCATGGAGGCACACTTGAGTAGGACATTCAACTCCAAAATCAGGTGAGTCGATGGTTGCATCATTGGCCAAACCAATTCCAGTTTCCTTACTTACTATGTTTTCACTTGTAGGTAAGGTGGATGGCACTATGTAGACACCTCGATTTTGAGGTGACTCATTGATAAGGCTCCAGTTGTTGCTTTGGATATGACTGATCCTTGAACCAACCCCAAGCTCATAGCAAGTCCGCAGCCCAATTTGAAAACTAGACCAGTAAGGGAGAGCACCTAGCTAGCACACCAACCTGGCACACCTAGCTAGCACACCAACCTAGCACACCTACATAGCACACCTAGCTAGCACACCTCCCTAGCACACATAAGTGGCGCACCAAGCTGGCGCACAGCTACTTTTCAGGGTGCGGGCTGCTGGCTTTCCACCTCCCATAGCTGTTACCTTTAGCAGCGAATATGCCATGGAATCTTCCAGGCTTTTCGTCTACGAGGCTCTCCCCATTCCCATGAGTTACCCATGAGAAAATCCTATATAAGGACCCCCATAAGTAGCCATAGAAAGAGGTTAGAAATCCTGAGTTGAAG
>JAMKQA010070035.1:0-15341 GCA_024699735.1 Posidonia australis | reverse complement strand
GATTTCGAGGAGTATAGACATCGTCGTCGCTCCATCCATGCATCATCCTCAAAAGGTAAAGGAAAACAAGTTGGTTCCCGAAGAAAGTGATATGTAATATATTGTTTTGCCTTGTATTATATTTATCGACTTGTATTAAGATATTTCATTGTTGTATTGGCTATTGTTTTGTAAAAACTTTGAATGTGTAAAATCTTATGTTGTATGATCAATTGAAACTTTTTTTTATAAAATCAGTATATGTGTAATTTAATGTACTTGTGAATGTATTTGAATGTCATTTTACCAGGTATATGAATCTAAATTTTAGCAGTTTCAATTTTGTAATGTACTGTTTTATTTTTTTTTAACTGTCCAATATTAGCGAGGACATAGTGAGGACATTTCCTCGCTATATCCTCGCAAAAATAATGATATTTATCGAGCACTTAGTGAGCAAATTGCGAGGACATTGGTCCTTGCTATATCCTTGTAATTTCGTCACTAAAACTGAAATGACGACACAATCTCATGATATTTAGCGAGCATTTGCCGAGGATATAGTGAGGACATTACGAGAAAATATTTCCTCGTAATATCCTCGCTAATGTTAGACGAGCACATTGCGAGGATATATCCTCGCAGTATTGATTTAACGAGTTACTTAGCTACGAGGATAATTATTCCTCCCTAAGTCCTCGTTAAATCTTGTAACGAGGATTTAGTGAGGAATCAACGAGGATTTTGCGAGGACTTTCTCTTGTAGTGCTTGCAATTTTATGCGGATTTTGTGGGTTTTTATGGATTAAATTGAATGCATGATATAGTGGCTTTATATGTGTTTTGTGCCTTTGTGATTTTCTGTAGAACAGCATGCTTAATGGTTTTATGAATGGATTGAAGGGTTTTGAAGTAGACTTGGAGGTCTACACCTGTGTTTTACTTATGATTTATGAGGCATGTTGGTTGGGTCTGCCCCTCACTCCCAGGTTGGAGAGAAGAGACGACATGGGGAGGCTTGGGTTTTCTGCAAAACGACATGCTGAACTAGGTTTGGTATGTCGAAATGCCTCAGATTGGGTTCCTTGAGCCACTGATTTGGACAACCGAAAGGTTTCGGTCGACCGGATAAGGAGATTTCGAACTATTGGCCAAGTTCGGTCGACCATTTTAGTAAGGAAAACTGAATACTGATAGAGATTCAGATGACCGAAAGGTTTCAATTGACCAAATTAGGGATTTTCGGTCGACCGGATCCTATCCAAGAAGCCAAATCAGGACCTAGATCCACATTGTTAAATATTTTATAAAATGTGATAAATGCATGGAAATAACTCATGAGATGCTTTATGTGAAAATAAAGTTTAATGTTGATTTCCATAAAATATTAAATATGGAATGCATGAAATATGTGGAAATGATTGAGAATAAGGGATTTCCTAAGATAAGTGGGAAATGCCTAATAAATAATTGTGGACCCATAAGAGGGCGAATTAATGGTTTTAAGAACCATGAAAATGAGAAATGTGAATGTGTGGTTTTAAGAACCATAAATGAGAAATTTGAATAATGTTGTTTTAGAAATTATAAATGGGTTCTTATGAATGAAAAATGGTTTTGAAAAGTGATTTAGAAAGGAAACTGCATATGGTTTTAAAAGAGATTTCTAAGATTTTGTTGGTTACATTTAGGTCAGGACTTGTCGACTAGGATAGTGGGACCTCTAGAGATGTCGGGGATGTCTCCTTAGTCGTGGTTGCCAAGTTTCAGTCAAGGATAGAAGCCTCAAGACTATGATGATACTGTAGGACCTAAGGTACGGTAGACCTGGACTACCTTTAGTGCCGATGCTGGTCAGGTTTAGGGGTAGAGTTCCCAAGTGCTTGGGTACCAAGGCATTGTGAGGACACACTCTAGGATTGTAGCAATGAGGGTACACTTTGGAGGCTGTGGCTGGGGCAGTTGAACTCCAACACAGGGTGGTTCACCGTTGCATTGTAGTGTAGACTGGGATGGAGGCTCGCCAACTGCTTGTGGCTAGGTTGATCACCTATGACTAGGGTGATATGACCAGTTTTGAGATATGGATTGAGATTGTGGTTGAGCTAATTTCTAGCCTTGGTTTATTGTGATTTGTGATAATGAAATGAATTGTGTTTTGAGCTGGATTCTATATGAGAATTGCTTCTTGAATTGCATAAAAAGATTTGCTAATGAGCATGAGGTTTTAAAAGAAAAGAAAGTTTTGAAATGGCACTTCTTGTATTCATTTTACCAATTTGCATGTGTTGACTTTTCAGTGTTCGTGGTTTTCTTGAGGTTTCGTAACTGCGTATGGTTTTGGCAGTTTTTTGTGTTTGTGGGGCGCATACTGGATGACATTAACGTCACTCACGCGTGATTTTTTGTTTGGCACATACTGAAGGTGCAGTTTTGTCTTGGCATATTGTTTTAGAGCCACTTTAGCCGCACATAGTTCTAGGTGTTTGATTTTATTTATTTAATGTATTTAATTCTATTAAATTAGATTTCATTAGTTGCTTTAGGTAGTGCCTATATTGTTGTGTAGCATTGGGATATTACATAAACAATGCCACTAAATAGCTAATTCAGTCCACCGCACCAAAGACTAATCAATATCTAATCCTAAGGCCAAACATTAGTCCTAAAGTCCATCTAAACCATTAAGGGAAAAGATTTAGTATTTCTAAGTCATATAGTCTTTTATGCTAAACTATAACTTAATGGAATTTTACTAAAGTGATTTTGAAAATTCCTAACTCGTCTCTAATGATTCACCTAATTATTATCATGCTATAATTACCTACAATGTTAATATGACACTAAACATATTAAAAACATTAAAAACAAGTCCTTAAGGGTTTAAATGTAATTTAAACAAAACCTAAGGACTAAAAAGTAATTAAATTCAAGAGTTGAGGGCTCAAAAGTAATTTGTACAAAGTTCAGGGACCAAACAATATTCTAAACTGAACTTTGTACAAAGTGGGAAGAATAGAATTATTATAAAATTTAGGGAATCAAATGCAAATTTTCCATAAACTAGGGACCAAAAAGCAAATTTCACAAATTAAAGTAATGAAAATGAAAATTTTCTAGGTTATTGTTCATCTTATTCCTCCAGTTGTCCAAATCTTAATTAACCACAATTAAATTTTTAATCCTAAAAATCTATTCTTCACCTAAAAATTGCAAACATTATACTAAAGTGAAGATCTCGACAAGTTCTACAATTTTGAACAAGAATCATCAAAATCCATCAAGCACAACTCGAAAAATTATCAATCAAAATCACCATTCACCATTCACTACTACAGTACACTTGAGACTTCAAATCACCACTGGTCTCTCAACGTGCATCCAAAAATTGCAAATAATATATCAAATTGAAGATCTTGAGATGATCTTCTATTTGAGACAAAAATCACAAGAATCCGTTAATCGTAACTTAAAATATCGAAATCTAAAATTGAGATCCAAAAATAAACATGGGAAGAGCCTTTTTGACACCTGACAAGAATTGCGAAAGAGCTTAGGTTGATTTAGAATAAAAGCAAGCAAATTTATTTCTAGAAAAATATTTATCTCTTAAAATATTAATCCTAGGTCCATTCTCTTTATTGTTAAAGAGTCTCCAAAAGCATTTAGCTTTTAAAGCCAAACCAAAAGTTTTCAGATTTAAAAATGACCCCAGACGTTCTTTTTTTTCTTTATTTTGACAGAGCCTATCTCGACAAACCAATGGATGTCCATGATGCTCATTAGGTCTCCTTTTCCATAAGAAATTTCATCCCAGTCAATTAGTATGCTTTCCCATAGAAGTGGGAAGATGAAGAATAGAAAATCAATATGCTTTTCCATGAAGTAGGAAAATGAAGCACAAAAATAAGATAAGTTGAGACGAAGAAAGTAAAAAGATTGATTTATGTAAATCTTCTACCAAGTGAGAGTAACTCGCCTTTCTAATCAAGTCTGTTATGAATCTTAGGTTGCATTTGGAAACGTTTTTTCTTACGTAGTTGAAACTATGCCCGGCCTGGGGATCCAGTGCAGGGTCGCCCCAGAGGGAGGAGGCTACAACCATGCCAAGATGGCGAGGGCGCAAGATAGGATAAAATCAGAAAGAAAAAGGAGTCGCCACCTAGTCTTTTAAGGGAAAAACAAGGAAAACGACAAACAGACCACAAAAAGTGAATGTGTGAGATGCAAACATGAAGGCCAGATGTCTACTAACCAAAGGATGGGTAAGGATTCCTATTATGCACGGAGAAGGTGTTAGGTACTCCCGTACGTCCGAGAAACTTGGTCTTTCTAGTCTGATTCATTTGCTAAAGACTGAAAGGATGTTTGCTATGCTTAGATTATGCTCTAATCATGCTAATATAAATGCCAGTACAAGACTAGATGATTGTGCGAGATGGTACGTGAAATTGCAAAAAAAACCCACATAAAATGATGAAATCACAAAGTATGGCACAAGAAAGAAAATCATATTAAATGACGAGGTTTTTGTCAAAAATATAATTAACTCAAATCGTCAAAATCACAGAAACCATCATGGAAATCAAGACGGAAAAAACTGCAAGAAAGTCCATGCAAAATAGGTAAACTGTGACATGTACAGAGATTCACATAAATGACGGTGTTTTTGGATAGAATGTTCGAGAAAACCATACTGATATCAAAAAGATCAAAAGCGGGGTCAACCCAAGTCATCAGAATCATAGAAAAGGTAGTGAAAATAAAAAATAAAAAGGAAAATAATCCATGATGGAGCCAATGTCGGCCTTCAAGCCTGTTAATGTACGCCCTCGGGCGATGAAATCCAAATCAAATCGAAAAAGTCCGAAAATGTGGAATAAAGATGATCAAATTGAATATCAAACGAAGGAATCCGAAGATAGGTAGGAGAAAAATCCATGAAAAAACACATGAGATGCAGACTTATTCAAAAGGGATGGACCAATGTGCAAATATAGCGAAAACTATGTAGAATGTACTAAAATGCACCTAAATTGGTAAGAGATACTAAGGAATGACTTGAACAAAAATTATGCATGACTTGGTGCAATAACTAACATGTATGTGCACGAATTGATGACACAAGGGCAATTTTGACATTTCAGTGGTCAAATGTGATAAATGCATGTATGGGAATAATGCATGGTCTAAGATATGCCAAAATGTGTGTAAAATGTCAGGAAAATGTTGTTTTCATGAAAACATGTAGAAGACAAGGTCTCCAAAACAATAAAATGATGTAAGCACAATAAGGAGAAAGTACAAAAGGCCAAAACGCAAAATTCATAGAAAATGGTGAAAATCTGGATTAAAATACATTCAGAGACTTCTATCCTAGCGTGCAGATGATAAATCAAAGGAAAATGTGGCACTGAGGTGTGAGAATTGTAACTAGATAATTTCTTGAAATCTCAGGGTTTAATGTGCAAAATTCATAGAAAGGGGAAGATTATGGTTAAAATGTGTTCAAAACGTCTTATCTTGATGTTAGGATGTAGAATTTAAAGAAAATGTGGCTCTGTGGTGTGACATGTGTGAAAATTGTACTTTTGGTAATTTCTTGAAAATTTAGAGTCTACTATGCAAAATTCACACATAAAGTGTAAATTTGACTAAAATGTGAAATCAAAAATTCATTTATATTGCAAACTTGGTTTTTTGATGAAAACACTATTCAAGTGGGGATTTACAAGCACTTGTGATCAATAAGTGGGAGACATATTAAAATGTGATTTAAAATGCAATTAAAACCATCATTAATGATTTAAGAAAAAATTCAGGGACTGGGTATAAATATTCCTGTCCAAGAAACACTATGGATGGAGTTCAGGGGCTAACATGCAAGATTTCAAGACTAAAATGTGATAAAAATTAATTTTTTACATGATCAGTGTAATTATGGATAACTTTAAGGTTATGAATGCAAATTGTACAAAGAAAATTCTTTTCAAAGAACTCTAAGGACAAAATGCAAAACTCCAGGACTTAATTATAAAAGAAACATGCTTATAGGGACTTAACTGTGATAAAACATGCATGAATAGAACTGAAAATGGGATCAAAAATTAAATAGGATAAAGTGTGCAATATTTACAATGCAATTTCTAAAAATGGAGAATATAGGGGTCAAGGAATAAATTCCTTGGACTCAATTGCAAGGAAAACATGAATGTGGGGGTTTAAATGTGAAGAAACAAACATTTATGAGACTAAAAATGAAAATAAAATTAAACAGGACAAATCATGCAATATTTACAGGAATAATAAAGGAATAAAACTTATTTAAATCTTCAGGGGTTTAAACGCAAAAACACAGGACCTAAATGTAATAAAAAAGGACCTAAGAGTAATTAAAAAAGGACTTGGATGTAATAAAGGACATGGATGTAAGAAAAGAAAGGACTTGGATGTAAGATTCGAGGACCTAAGAAGAAATTCCAAGGGCCTAATTGTAATGATAACTAGGACCTATGTGTAATTATCGAAAACCTAAAAAATTATCGTTAATCTGGCTGTTTCGAGATCACCGGCTGATCACCGGTGCTCCTACTTTAGTGAGCCTTCGACGACGCTGTGGCAGTGGGCAGGCGTTGGTGGTGGCCGAAGAAGTTTGAGGAACGTGCGGCACTGCCTTCGGTAGCTTCAGGCAGACTAGGGGGAGGGGGTGCCTGGAGAGATCTCCCCGTCTCGGTGCTCCGGCGACCTGTTTTGTCGGTGATGGGGAAGGTGACGGCGAAGTCGTAGCGGCGGTCCAGCGACAGGAAGGCACAGGCGACGATACGGGAGACACGGTGGTGATGTGGTGGACATTCTAGAGGCATCAGGCGACTTTATGAGCGAGGGAGTCATCCTCCCTGTCTCCTTGTTGACGGTGATGGCGATGGTGGGTCGTCAGGGCGCTGCAGCAGTCCAGGCAGTGGGACGAAAGCTCTCTAGAGTTTGTGGGAACCTGAGGATCGTCGGGGAAGTGCACGGAGGTTACGATGGCACTTGAAGGGTTCTGGAGTTTCGACGGTGTCAATTGGTGTAGCGGCAGTGACGACGGCATTGGCCCTGGCCACATGAGTCCAGGGAAGCTTCTCTTGAGCGACGGGACTCAGGGAGGAGAAGGTGGCAGAGGGAAGAGAGGCCCATGGGGCCTCCCTTGGACCAGGAGACCTGTGGCCTCGCTGGTGGTGGTAAATCCACCACCGAAGGAGGGAGAAGGCGGCGTACAGAGCCTGCCAACTCCAATGAAGCACAATCCAGAGGAGAACAGGGAGGTCTGAAGGCTTAAAGAGACTTGCTTGAGATTGAAAGAGAGGGGAAGATATTACCTGATAAGCGGTGTTGTCCTCTCTAGCGATGTTCAGCGGCAGCGGCCTTGGACGCTCTGGCTGCGGCGGTTCAAGGGATCTTCGGGATTGCAAGTGGGCTTGGAGGAGGGCTCTAAAGATGGGGAGATCGATGGGTTCGCTCTGGATGAAGGGAATGAAAAAAACGGCTTGGAAGGTGGTCTCTTTCCAGCGGTCTCTCCGTTCTCCCCTCTTTTGCTGCTCTGGTCCTTCTCCGGGTGGTTTCTCAAGCTTTTAAGAGAGGTGGAAGGTGCGAGGGGGATCGTGGCATTGTGGCTGGAAGTTGGCCAGTTCGTCAGACAAGATAGTGGGTGTAGGGGAAGAAGAAGGAACTATTCACCGAAGTTATTTTTCCTAGCTCCTAAGTTGTTGATTGAAAAAAATGTAATGGGTGTATTGGGCTTAACGAGCCTGTGATTTGGGCTTTGTTTTTTTGTTTTTAGGTTTTTAGGGTTTTGGTTTTTTGGTTTTTGGTTTTGATTTTTTTGATTTTGGATTTTGATTTTTTGTTTTAGGTTTTTAATTAGGTTTATGATTTTGATTTTGTGCTTTTAATTCAAGTTTTAATTACCTGGTTTTAGATTAAAATTTTTAGGATTTTTGTTTTTCTTTTAGGGTTTTTGTGTTTTAAGGTTTAAGGATTTTAAAGTTTTATTTAACTTAGGTTTTTTTGTAGTTTTAATTAAATTCTTTGATTTTATGATTCAAGTTTTAATTAATTAGCTTCAAATTTGGGGTTTTAATTATTTTAAGGGTTTTTTAGGGTTTTGGATTTTAATTAGAGTTTTTAGTTTAAATTAGAGTTTTTAGGTTTTAATTTAGGTTTTTTCCCTTGAATTTTAAATGGATTAAAGTGGTTTAAATGGATTTTATTTAATTTTGACTTTAATTAAGGTTTTCACTTGATTAATTCGGATTTTAAGTGGATTTAGGTGAATTTTATTTGATTTTGACTTTAATTAGGGTTTTCACTTAATTAATTAGGATTTTAAATGTTTTTAGGTGGATTTTGTTTAATTTTGATTTTAACTAGGGTTTTACTTAATTAATTAGGGTTTTAAATGGATTTAGGTGGATTTTATTTGGTTTTGATTCTTAATTATTTGGTTAGAATGGGTTTGTGTGGGCTTAAGTGGGCTTGAGGGTTTAGGATTTTGGTGGAGTTAGGATTTAGGAGTGGTTGTTGTAACCAAAGCATCTTCCAAAGGAACCTGCTGCCAAGTGACTGCAAAATCGGGGTGTCTACAGTTGTTTATTGAGAAAAGTTAGCTTTTTGTTAAACTATATTTTTTATAACTTTTATGAAGGCAAAGAAAAACTTGTTTTGTTTATATATCCAATAAGCACTTATGAATTAATTAAAGGACTATATTACTCTCGACATTACCACCAATTGTCGTCTACTCATTGATGCATTGTTGACGTCCATCGTCGTTGTCCGTCGCATCTACCGCTGCCACCGTTGTCAACCATCATTGTCGCTATTGTCGTCGGTCACCACCATCGCCACCATTGCCGTCACTAGCCACATCATCGCCATCATAGGTCGTCAGTCACCATCACTACCATCGTAGCAGACCACCACTATCGCCGTTATCGTCGGCCACCACCACCATCGTCATCACCGACCACCACCATCACCGTCATGGGTTGTCGGCCATTACCATTACTGTAGTCGTTGGCTACCACCACTACCACAGTCGTTGGCCCCCACTACTACCATTGTTACTGGCCACCACTATCATCACAATTACTGGCCACCACCACCACTGCTGTAGGTCATCAGCCACCACTATCGTCACAATTACTGGCCACCACCACCACTACTGTAGGTCATCAGCCACCACCATTATCGTCATCTTCGACCACCATCATCGCTACAGTTGTCGACCACCACCATTATTGCCGTAGTTGACTACCACAACCACTGCAGTCATCGCCTACCGCCGCCGCCAATTGCCACCATTGCTATCACCGTCGACCACCACAACCATTACCATCATCGACCACCACCATCGGTGTTGCTATCGTCAACCACCACTATCGTTGCTATCGTCGGCCACTACCACGACCTCTACCGTAGGCTGCCACCACCGTCGCCATCGTCGACCACCACCACTATTGTCGTACCTTAGTTCAAGTTGTAATTAAAATCAACTTTTAAGAATATCATTGGAAAAATTATGACTAATATTCATAACTTTTTAAAAAACTAACATCCATTATCTTTTATAAAAGCTACCTCAATAACTTAAAATGAACTAAAAAGCCACAGGTAACTTTTTTAGAAAAATTCGATAAACTGACTCGTTTGGAAACACTTAACACAATAAACTGGTATAAAAACATTTCCAAACGCAACTTTAACCACAATTCTGTTCCAATCAACAGTTTTTTGAGTTTCATAAGACAAAAGGGAACACAAGGTGATTGATTGTAAGGTCAACAATTTCACAACTAATAATAAGTTTAAACATTTACATATAGCCACACATCCTCAACCTTCTAAAGGATGGGCAAGATGCAGAGCAACGACCAAAAGCGAGTTCCTCCGGAACACAAGGTGATTGATTGTAAGGCCAACAATTTCACAACTAATAATAAGTTTAAACATTTACATATAGCCACACATCCTCAACCTTCTAAAGGATGGGCAAGATGCAGAAGAGCAACGACCAAAAGCGAGTTCCTCCTTGTCAAGGAGATAGTACATGCAAAAGATGCACTTAAAGTTGATAACAAACTCTAATTTTGGTTCAAGTAAAGATTATAGTATCATTGGCAAAGTAAATGATAAAATTATTTGGTCCTTGATTGAAGATTTGACTAGCATTTTTTTTTTTTGTTAACGGTTGAGATAGTTAAAAGAGAATTTTTTTTTTTTTATGTATGTCCTAAGATTCGAATCTGGGACCCTGTAACGAGTTTAGAGTTCTCTCAACCACTGTGACAATGAGACATTGTCTAAGATTTAACTAGCATTGATAAGGCTATCATCTTTACCAAATGTAACATGTGGTTCTTTGAGGCAACAATAAATGTACGCGACCTTACATGTGAAATGAAATGGGGCAATACTGATGTTTACTTTTGTAGGCTGCTTCTTTTGTTTGAGAGGATGATACTATCATAGCAACCTAAGAAGCATAAACACTTCTACAAAAGTTTGATACTTTTTAGAACATCAACACAGCTAAAACATGCTGGAATGCATTTCAAACACAGCAAGAGAGTGTTCGTTTGTAGTTTTTTTTTTTAATCCTAGACACATCTAGCGCACTTCTCACAGATAAATCCCGTAAATAAACATTTAAAGATATGTTTACTTAATAATATATGACTCATAATTCTTTTTTAAATGATCTATGTTATTGTTTAGCGAACAATATATTTAGTTTTTTAAAGTATAGATATAAACTACACTTATATACTTAAGACTTAAGTTGATTATATCATTTCTTATGATTAATTTTAAATTTTTTATGCATGTTAAAATGTTGTTTGCTTGTGTCTTACATCTGAACAAAATAACTAGTCTCAATGTTCGTGTTGCTTCCTAGACAGCAACTTCTGACCTTTTGACTCAGGACTTGAGTGAGACCGGAGTATCTGACAATTCACTTTCTCTCAAAGGTCCCTCTATCACCGTCATTTTAGTCACAGAAACATCCTTTTGAGCTACCACCCACTCGAAGTCCCTTTTCTTGTTAGAAAACTACAACTATATGAGAGAGACTCTGCGTAGGTGTCATAGAAGTCATTTTCCCTATGCAACTTACAGATTTTTATACATTATGCATGTGAGAATCTTTTTGGAGAACAATTGACAACACAAGATCTTAAAATAAGAGGAGAGTGCACTGATGTGTTCTCATCATCTCGTAAAAATTAATCGAGTCAAATCATAGACATGATGAAAATTTTCAACAAAAATAAAGAATAGATAAAAGAAAGAAAAAAACAAAGCATAAATTGTAGGGACATTATTATTTGTAACAACTTTATTCCCAAAGTCATCGTCTTCTTCTTCTCATAGTTCAAGCCCACCTCCCACGTCTGCACATGACCACCCTCTCTATGGGAATCTGTGGTGCTCTCTGTCTTTCTTTCTCCCATCTAGATTGTCGGCAAGATGTGGTTGCATTCCCATAGCCGTTAATCACCCTCCTGGATCTCCACCTTACCAATCCCAATGCCTATATAAATCCTACTCTCATTTTCCAAACAAAACTCATTTCATAAAAAAAATGGCTTCTTCTCTCCTCTCCACCACCACACTCCTGTCTCTTCTTTCCCTCCTGTTTGTTCTATCCAACTCCGCTTCTTGTGAAGCAGCAACACAAATCCAAAGAAAAAGCATTCTGTTATCGAGGAAGATTCTAAGTTCCACGGATGAGGAAGACCAACCCCTGCCCGAGAAGAAAAAGACCAACACCACGACCACCACAACCACGGTAGATACCAAGAAGAAAGAGATCACACTACTGAAACCCATTAAAATGAAGAAAACAAACACCACCATCACTGGTAAACTCATCAGCTCAACTCTTTCCAAAACCCATCAGAACAAGACCCTCAACTCCATCTCCAAATCCCCCAAACCCTCCAATTCCACCAAAGTCCTCAAACCCATCAAGCTCAATTCCACCTCCACCTCCACCACCAAGAAGATCAATCTCAAACCCCTCACCACCACTACCACTACCAAGATAACCAAGAAAAATGCCACCATCACCAAGATCCAGCAACCCACCACCGCCAAACCCAAGCAGCAGCAGCAGCAACAACGGCAGCAGAAACCCAAATCGAAATCGCTCCCAAAACCAGTCAAGATCAGGCCATGGCTGGACGAGACCAACCTGGCAGACTCGGACCTGATAGCGGAGTTCCGGGACCTCCCGTCAAAATTCCACCAGACCCTCCTCCCAGATCTCGAGCACCTCTCTACCAAATCCAAGGCCTACCTGACCCTCGCCAACAAGGAGTTCACCAACAGCTTCAAACCCATCGTGGGCCGCCGGTACGCCTCCACTATCGCCTCCCTCGCCTCCGCCGCCTTCCTCCTGCTCCCTCTGGCCCTCGTCACCCTCCTCTTCCACCACCTCCGCCATTTCCTCTCCCTCCAGAAGATCCTCCTCTCCGTCCAGATCTACCTTGCCATCTACTTCTTCATCCTCTCCCTCACCGCCCTCCTGACCGGGTTCGAGCCCCTCCGCCTCTTCTACGCCACGTCCCCGGGGTCCTACGTCTACACCCAGGTCCTGCAGACCTTGGGGTACGTGCTGTACCTGCTGCTGCAGCTCATGAACCTCGTGGTGGTCTTCTCCGGGGACGGTGGCGGGTTGGGATCGAGGGCGCTCGGGCTGGCGCAGGTGGTCGTCGGGCTGGCGGTCGGGTTGCACTACTACGCGGCCGTCTTCCACCGCGCGGTTCTCGGCGAGCCGCCGAAGACGAATTGGAAGATCCATGCGGTCTACGCCTCCTGTTTCGTCGTCATCTGCGCCTTCGCGAGGGCCGAGAGGAGGAAGAAGGCCTACTTGCATGGTGGAGGTGGTGACGACGGCAAGAAGAGCTGAAGTGGTCGCCGGAGATCAATTTGTTTTACCTTTCTGCCCCTGGTGACGTAGTGGAAGTGGCATGGGGTGGTAATGCGGTATAGTGAGAGAATCTCCATTGGAAGTTTATCTGGTTGGCCTTTTTGTTTAAAGTTTTTTACATTTTTTTTGTTGGGGTATTTATTTCAAGAATATGTATTTATTATGTAGCATTGATCGGAGAAACGTGAGGATTTGTAATGATAATAAGTACGTTACCCCTTTATTTGTTGCAATAATATGATTTGTGTCTGCGTGTCTGTGTGTGTCTGCGTGTGTGTGAGACCTTATATATTTAGGATATTATGTTTTGTCTTTCAATTCTTTGTTACTACTAATTTTTTATATGATTACCTTTGAATTGTCTAACATCTAACGTCACTAAATCTAACCACAAGCAGAGTGTAAAAGACTAAAACTTTTTCTCAAAATTTCCTTAAATACCTCTTAATTATTTTTAAAATGTTATTATTTTATTTCTACTTCTCTTTCTTATTTACTAGACTACTACACATTATTTTTTTCTCTTTCTTTTTTTTCTTATCCATCAACCATCAAATTTCGTTAGAGATGACTTTTTTTGAGTTTTGGTTTAACTAGGGTTAAGAAAGGGTAAGTTTGTTATTTTTTTAGTTGGATTTAAATTTCATTGGTGACAGGTCAATTATTGTAACTAGAAGACATGGTTGAAGAGATGTATAGAGACAAAATAAAGAAACAAATCAACTATCATGATACAGTTAACTAGGAGAACAGAACTTATACCTTCCTTTCAGGTTTGAATCTCACGAACTTGAGGAATCTGTAAAAGCTGAGGAATTTGAGGGAAGTCTGGGCAACATAAGAAAATGGGAGCATTCTAGGATTTGTTGCTCTGTTGTGTTAGAATACCACAACTTGGGGTGTGTGTATGAACTTAGCGATGTAATTTGTATGTGTAATTGAGATAATTAGATTAATAATGTGAAAATTTGTGTTGAGCTCTCTCCAATATTTTGGTAATTATCTCTGACTTCCTCTATTATATGGTATTTTGGACGCATCATGTTCCACGTGTGTGTGGGACCTAGAGGAACTAAAGTCAAAATATGCACAATAGCAACTCAAATTCTTTTCTTCTGCACTTGTCGTTTCTCTACAGTGAATATTAAGGCCCATACATCAGCCATCTTCCCCTATACCCCACTATGCCCTACGAAGCTGCTTGAGATCTCAGGTGGCAGAGGGCGGCAGGTGGTAGTCGAGGGAGGTATAAGCAGAAAATGAGGGGTGGTCAACTGGGGGGAGCAAACCATCGAAGGGGAAGAGAGTGAGAAATAGAGGAAAGAAGAAAGAACCAAAGAAGAAGAAGAAGGGTGAAAGTGGGAGAGAGAGAAAGAAGAGGAGAGTGGTTGCCAGTGGAAGAGGAGAGCATGTTGGAGACCAGAGAGTCCAGAGGACGTCGGAAAGAGAGGGAAGGCCGCCGGAGGAGGGAGGGATCGTCGGAAATCCACCTTAAGTACGCGTTCCCTTTTCCTTCTTTTGTTTATAATCTTTAAGAAATGTTATGATTTTAGTTTAAAATCATAAATATGAGTTGATTAGCATGGAATCGTGGATGTGTGATGATCTGAGAATTTTTTCATGATTTATCAAGAGTTTTTGAGTGATTTTAGAGATTATGCTATAGTAGTTTGAGATGAGTTCTTCATCTTCTGATTTTTGTATCTCGAGCTATGTTTTATGGTTTTTGATGAAAATTGTCCCAAAAGAAAATAGATTTGGCATGTTAGTAGTGAGATTTTCTGTAAGATTTGTAGCTCACTGGAGATGGATTAGCTTAAGGCCCCAACTCTAGCGAGAGTCAGCTCTACAAAGAAACATTACAAGAAAATCGACATTTAGCGAGGACAATCTTCCTCGCTAAGTCCTCGCAAAATCCTCGTTAGATAGTTTAACGAGGACTTTGCGAGGAATAATTATCCTCGTAGCTATGTAACTCGTTAAATCAATATTGTGAGGATATATCCTCGCAATGTGCTCGTGTCAATTTAGCGAGGAAATATTTCCTCGTAATGTCCTCGCCATATCCTCGTAACTCATCGGTAAGTGCTCGCTAAATATAATGAGATTGTATCGTCGTTCCAGTTAAAAAAAAAATAAAACAATACATTATAAAATTAACATTCAAATACCTGTTAAAATGACATTCAAATACATTCACAAGTACATTATTCGTACACATATACAGATTTTATAAAAAAAAAATTTCATTCAATTATACATCATAAGATTTTACACATTCAAAGTTTTTACAAAAAAGTAGCTAATACAACACTGAAATATCTTAATACAAGTGGATAAATATAATACAAGACAAAACAATATATTACATATCACTTTCTTCGGGAAC